>JADBJO010010562.1:25000-35000 GCA_016801955.1 Conus betulinus | reverse complement strand
TTGCAGGTCATAGGAGAAGAAAACATTCCCCCTGCGAACAAATTTATGACCAACAATAATTTGGTTGTATTCATGGGCCTGTGTTTTATCTCTTTCCTCTTGTCAGCCATTATTGCCTGTGAGAGATGCTACTGCGTCTTCAATCCATTAAAGTACCAGACTCTTCTACGCACCAGAACAATGGCTTGCATTATTGTTGCCGTGTATTTCTTGGTGCTCGGAGTGTTTTTCATCGTAGCATTCAAATACAGGGTTGGATGTGTTTATGATCTTGAAACTGGCGCAGTTTTGCAGGCGAATGTTGCTGGCACGGTTTATAACAGTCACAAATATCTCATCGACTTTCTGGACAGCGTGGTGTTTGGTGCTGGTTTTCCCGGAGGTACGATGGTAGTGGTGTTGATAGCTACCATCCTCACTGCCGTCAAACTTCGTCAGATAATGACATGGCGTACCGAAACATCGACATCTCTCTCTGCACGGGAGGTGGCACTGACTAAGATGCTGATTGGCAGCTCTGTGTTTTTTCATCATCTGTATTTCTCCCAGCTGTGTGTTCCGTGTGGTCAGTCTGTTTTTTTTTGCAGAGATGAGAGCTGGGGGGTCGCCATCACAATTTCTTTAACGCTGCCTTGTGGATTTTTTCAACTTTCGCTTTAGTCAATTCTACCTTTAACTTTTTGATCTACTACAGGATGGGGTCTCGGTTCAGACAAACCTTCTGGGCATTTTTTCAGAAGAGAGGAAAAGCAGTGAAAGATTGGTAACTGAGGGAGAACAGAGGAAACATATGGCACACTTCATTCCCTACACACCGTTATCTTCACTTCTTAAATGCTCACGGCATTAGCTTTTAAACAGATATTTTTTTTCAGAATTTGTGTTCATCCACTTTATAACTGTGATTTCCAACATGGGTAGAATGTAAATCCAAAGTTTCACGTAATAAGTCTTTTTCGTCATAGAAGTAGTTTTCTATTCCATTTTTGTTCGTTTGTATGTCGGTCTGTCTTTCAGTCAGTCTTTCTCTATCTCTCTCTGTCTCTCTTTGTCTCTCTGTCTCTGTCTCTCTCTCTCTCTCTCTCTCTCTCTCTCTCTCTCTCTCTCTCTCTCTCTCTCTCTCTCTCTCTCCGCCCTCTTTCTCTCTCCCTCCCATCTCCCCCCTCTGTATGTGTATCTGTCTCTGTCCCTCTCTCTCTGTCTCCCTCTCCTCCCCCCTCCTCCCCTCTCTCTCACCTTCTTCCTCTCCTCCTTTATCACTTTTTCTTTCTCATACCCTGTTGCGCTTTAGTATTAGCAAAGATAGTTAGATAACAAGGATAATTAGATAACAAGGATAGTTAGTTAACAAGGATAGTTAGATAACAAGGATAGTTAGATAACGAGGATAGTTAGATAACAAGGATAGTTAGAGGACTCCATGGGACTCCCACACAACAGAAGAGGTTCACTGAACGTCGTCACGACGTAGAACTCTGAAGCCCTTTCACACACACGCGATGTCTACTGACCACTCGGTCAGCCTCTCCACATCACTCTGGATGGAGACAGCGGGCTGGGCATGGGCTGCACCCTACACCCGGTCGGCAGTCAGCTCCAGGTCGGACACGGGACTTCACCGACACCTGGGGAACTGACCACCAGTGAGGACCTGCCTTCAGTCTTTCTTCAGCGCTCTGGAGGTGTTTTTCTGTGCCGGCAGCTCTGTAGAGACTGTGGGGAAATCCTCGCTCACCCGACTGACACACAGGTGAGTAGCTGTCAGGTGAACAGGTCAACCGGTGAACAGGTAAACTTGTGCCTGTCCGAAGCGTCCGCTCAATGTGGGACCGGACAAAAATGGTCCGTCACAGCTGCCTATAATAATGACATTGTGAGAATAGTCGATTAAAAGATCCTGTCCTGCACATTCTGGGTATATAATACCACAAACTATTCTTGCTTCAAACTGACCCCGAGTAACTTATTGCTGAGATCTTCACAATAACTGGTGTCTTACTCATTGCAGATAAGATTCTGTTGATCGACCATTACTTTAAAAAAAAAAAGACAAATTGCCCTTTTCCTAAATTTTGCAGCCACGTTGAACCCTGTATTGAGTATATCTTTGTTTCTGTAGTGGCTCATGTGAGGAACAGAATAGCTCAATATAGGAAACACTGGCACAATATACTCTAATAATCAGTCACGATTGCTTTTCTTTCGGTCCTGTTGCATTTCTTTGCGTCGAGATTAAACCACATGGATCAATGGTATCGTCTTCATCAGGAGCAAAAGCAGAGTCTACTTGATCTCTTTTTTAAAACATTTCTTTCCTCCACACATGTACATCAATGCACTCCCATCTACATAAACCAGCACAGATTAATAAGCATAAATCGACCTATACAGCATAGATATATATGTCTATATACACCAGCAAACACACATGGATTACCTATATGCACATCTACTTCTCAGTGTGTTACTAACTTCCATGGGAGTCGCAAGTTTAGTTAAAAAAACAAAAACGAACAACAAGCATATACTTCGCGTACATAGCATATACGTCGCGTTAACGTACATTATCTAGTGACAAAAACATAAGAATATAGATAATTAGAGAGTGAAAATACGAAGATATCGAAAAAACAAAAAGACAACACACACACACACACACACACACACACACACACACACACACCACACACACACACACACACACACACACACAAACTGCCAGGTGGGGGGTTTGGAGGGCTGGGGGGGGGGGGGGGGGGTGACCCTTTTACCGTACAGCAATGTATCAGGAGCGTCTGACGTGACTGTTCCCTTCACATTGTTGATACTCCTATTGCACAGATTCATAAGCTTCTTGATTTTGGCATGGCGTAAATTGTTTTTGTTTAGATACGTAGTAAACCACAAAATCTGCATGTTTCATCTCAAAGTGATGCGAGTATTTTTCAGTTTCATATTTACTATCTATTTCCTTCAAAGAATGATTTTATGCTTTGCATTCTTGACTTATGTAAGAAGAACTTACCAAGTAGGATTATAAGATCAGTTATTTCGTCAGTTTTAATGTTATCTGCAACGCCAAAGAGAAACGAGCTCCATATGTGGGTCTATTTGATCTTAATTAGGTATGCTCACTGTGTGGATTTGTGAACCTCGTCTGTGAATTTGAAATTGCAACTACTATGCCTTCACGAATAATGTAGACAAACGAATCACAAGCCAGAACATGATGCGTTTCGACCTTTTCGGTCTTCTTCAGGCAAGATAAACAACTCTCAGGACAACGAAGATGAAGATAACCGAATTCGACAAAGAGACGTGATATGCTCGTTCTTCATTTTTGCAGTCCTGAGTGTTTGTTTATCTTGCCTGAAGAAGACCTAAGAGGTCGAAACACGTCGTGTTTTGTCTTGTAAGGGAGAAACAGAGGGAGGAACGTTATGGGACCGCCATGATCTTTGACATGACGTCATCTCTCTGTTTTCCCAACCATAAGGCCGCATGCCGCATATATTGATGATACCTCTTACCTGCATATGTACGTACATGTGGAATATGAGTACCATGTAGACACACTGTATTATTGATGCTTTTTGTCTCTCTTACCGGGATGCCTGCAATATAGAAATGCACAACAAACAACAAAATAAAGAAAAACATTCCGATAACCAGTATGACTGTGTTAGTTGTACACTGCGCACATTAATCAATCAACTGATACATTTCTGACAACGTTGAAACACCCCTCCCCCCCCCCCCAGCACACACACACACACACACACACACACACACACACACACACACACACACACACACACACACACCCACACACACACACACACACACACACACACACACACACACACACACACACACACACTCCAACTGTGTGAAACAAGCTGGACATTAATCTAAGGTCGTGGATCTTTTATATTCACGCATCACGTTATCTTTTAGATAGGGTTTAATAGCGTAAATTAATGATGGATATATTGAAAAATTATTGCTTTCCAGTGTTTAGAATAGGTAGAACAATACGGTTTTTTTTTTCAGGTCTGGGTAAACTCTGTAACAATGTTTCTACATCACTTTTATATCGTCTTAAAAGGCATATTAAAGTACTTTTCAAAAAAATAATTTAGATTACAAAGTCAGCTTTATGGTGCCTTTAAAAACTAGAGGTAAGTTGTTATTCGGGTGGTGATATTAGGAACACGAGGATGAGACTTCGGACTTCAGACTTCAGATGGTTTATTGTTCAGACGTTGTGTCCATACAATCGAGTGAGTTGTTATGAATATCATTGTGGAGCTTTTCTATGGCGTCGTTACACACATAATACTTTAGAACTCTCTCTCTCTCTCTCTCTCTCTCTCTCTCTCTCTCTCTCTCTCTCTCTCTCTCTCTCTCTCAAGTAAACAGGAATGTAACATGTGAGTGCGCAAGCGCTCACACAAAAATAAATGCACGCAAGCAAGCACACACGTACACAATCAAAAAATTACACAAGTGAACGGCAGATGACGCATGAAAAAATAGTAGGCCAGCAGCCCGTAAGCAATACGTGACAACAAAATCAAACAATGAATTTATCCACAGTCGCACGTGAAATGGCGGTCATCCAACATGTTACTGCAGAGTTTGAAGGCATAAAAACAATACACTTGGCCAGATTTACTGTTGATGTTGGAATAGTGGAATTGAGAATGGTTGATTTTTTGCGTTCTGTAGAATAACAATTTGAAACCTGACAGATATTTCTTTCGTAGGTCGTCATATATCGGGCAGAAGAACACAAAAACCGGTTTCATCTTCTTGAGAGGCTAGACGAAAAGGACATTGTAACACGTCGATATATTCTGATCTATATCTGTTACACTGTTCAGATCTGTTATTCCCAAGCGAAATTAAGTGAACATGTTTCTAGCGTAATGTGAATTGATAACATGGAAATATCATTCACGCTCTAGAAAGCTTTTAGAACTACAATAAAGTTCGTAACGATTGCTGTCAGGGAGTTTTGACGACCACTTTTGTTTACCACAATCAGTTAATCGTTGGTTTAAATTCCTTCAGGAAATTTTCTCTGTTTCCGACACCCTGTGAACACCACACATGTCCAAAACCATTTACACACAACATTCTTCTGACTTTAGTGGCCCACATTTCCTTTCCTCTTTCGTCCATTTCTTTAAGCATTTGGTAAGCCATGTTAGAAAATCTGTTTTCTGGTAATGCACAAAGTCTATGCCAATAAGATATACACCGTACTGAAGCTTGAACAAAGAGAGGAAATCGACCAAGTTCACCATCCACCATTAGATTTGGTGTACGGAGAGCTACATTCAGCAACCGTTTACATGCAAATAAATGTACTTTTTTTTCTGTCTCTTCTATTTCATCAGTACCCCCAATTTCTGACGCATACAACAGTATTGGTACAATCTGGGCATCGAAGAGCTTAAAGAATATTTTTGGGTCAGTACAATTGATTCTCCACATGGTTCTGAATACGACTACAACACATTTCTTTGCTTTTGTAATCATGTCTTCGACAGACAATTTGCGGCTCAGGCGAGTAGTAAAGTTGAGGCCGAGGTATCTGTAAACGTTTACCACTTCAACGTCTTGGGTTCCATAATTCCATTTTTCAAGTTTTGATAAGTAGCCCCCATTTCTGAACACCATTATTTTTGTTTTACTGAGGATTCACTTTCAGTCCGAGTTCTGCAGATATTACAAATAAGTTGTTTAGCTGAGTTTGAAGACCACTCGGGCTGGACGAAAACAAAGCAATATGATAAGCAAACATTAGCAAAAATAACTCAGTAGTGTCAGATCTAAGCTGAAAGCCATGCTTACCGTTATTGATTATATAAACCGCTAATTCGTTAATAATAGAAGAAAATAGTGTCAGAGAACCCAAACAGCCCTGCTAAAGTCCTTGAAGGCATTCAAAACTGTCGGTATAAACCAGATCATCTCTTGCACAAAATTTACGGAGCTCTACATTGCTTGGAGCGCTGAAAGCATTTTACCACCGATTCCGATCGTTAGTAAAACATTCCACAGTACATGTCTCTTGACCGTATCGAACGCTTTCTGAAAGTCGACAAAGGCTACATAAATCTTTCTGTTCACAGCGAGATATTTCTGAACTAAGGCATGAATATGAAAATATGATCGATTGTTGAATAATCTTTGCGGAAACCAGCCTGTTTCAGATATGATATTGTATGTATTCGACCATTCTGACAACCTCTTATTTAATATATAAGTATACAGTTTGCTGAGGCAAGACAAAAGAGCAATACCACGATAATTATCGGGGTTGTTAATGTCTCCTTTTTATGGAGTGGAAATACGATAGCTTTTGACCATTTACTGAGATACGTACCCTTTGTCAAAAAAAGGGACAATCGCATCCTGTGAGACTTTTAAAACTTCATTTATTAACCCATCAGGTCCAGCTGCTTTTCCTGATTTTAAATGTTTTATAGCTTCTTTTACCTCTAATTCTGATATATCAAAATTTAGGAAATCAACAAGTTGTCAGCTTCGTTACCCTCTGGCTAAAAAAATATCGTGAACGTGTTGTTCTGCATTGTCATTTAAGAGATTAGAAAAAAGTGACGAAACCAGTCTTCTTTAGGTATGTTACTTTTGAATCTGGTTTTACGTTTACATTTCTTTTTTTTTTTTTTCAGAATGCCTGCGAATTATGTCGATTGTTGACAAGTCTATCTACAGCTTCCTTTTTGAATTCTTTTTCCTTAATTCTAAGAGCAGTTTTATACTTTTTTCTTTCCCGTACGTATGATGATCTGTTTACTAGTTTCTTGTTTCTGTTAAAGATTCCTAACGCTTTTCTTACGTTCTTCTTAACAGGTGACAATCTTTGTCGAACCAAGGCTTACTCTGTTTAGAAGTGAGGACAACATCTTTAGGGTTATTGGAACAAATCCGTTTAGTCATACGCATTGCTGCAGCTTTAACAGCACACGTAAACGTGTCAAAAGCATCATCGATTGATCGTTCAATCTGAGCAGTGGCTTCTGCTGTACGGTCAGAAAACGCCGGAGAAAACAGGATTCACTGAGTCTATGTACTTCATCAGGGTTCCATATTATCTTGTAAACAGAACAAAGAGAGCTGTCACATAAGTTATCTGCATCATTTTCTGTAAGCAAACGATTTACTGAAACACAAGGGGCATATGTACGGATTCGACTCTCTCTTCTACAACGAAATTTGTACATGATGTAGCAAAGTCCGGAGAAGCAATAAAAAGTAATCATTTACACTTGCGCCACCAGGAGAAAAACAAACGTCAATTGCTTTGATGCATCAGGGGTAGCAGGAGCCGTTTAAAATCAAAAGTTCATAGCAGGCACACAAATCTAGAAGATGTCTACCAAAGGCATTAAGAACCAAGTCTTGTGCCTGATGGTTATCAACAAATAATGCAGCGTTGTCATTCAACATGTTTTCCGGCTCAGTCTGGAATACATCAGATTTGGGCTGAAGGTTAGCTGTTTCTGCTGTTAAAATCTCTGCATAGTAGAAAAAGGGCATCACCAATTTGTTCAAGCACATCTGCAAGGCACTGTTCTATTTGAAACAAGTGACATTTATGTTGCACATAATCATAGAAAGGAGAATCGATGGAGGGAACGTAGCAAGCTACAAGAAAAACGTCACTGACACTTCCAAGGAGGGATTTATCTAATTTTAGAAAAAGGACGTGGTCGTATGAAACCTCAACACGCAATACAAATGTTTCATATTCTTTACGTATCAAAGTGATGATACCACCACTGCTCCTACCTCGACGAGAAAGTTTCACAGCAGGAGAGGAAAAACATGAAAAAGCTGACCAGCAATCTGGAGGGGAAAACCAACTGTTGAGAAAAAGTTTTCAAATAAACACATAAAGTCAAACTTATTAACGTAATTTAAGAAATCCGGGTCGGAAAATTTGTTCCCAAAGCCGTCAATATTCAAGGACAATAAAAAAAGTGAAGGGCTTACAGTACGTTGGACTGTGTTTACACCTGGGGCTTGGGCGACACATCGTGCCTGGTTCAGTTTTGTTGAAGCTGCATCGTTGGGGGAGCTGGGTGGGCGCCTTCGTTTTGGGGGTCGGGGTGTCGCGTGTTGGTGGCTTGAGGACGGCCCACTATTGGTCGCACTGTTGCCACAGACAGGTGACCTGCTTTCGAGGTTAAGATTTCCGACTGACCCCCCTCTTGGATGACTGGAGGCTCCGTTGTGGCAGCTTGAGTTGTCGGTGCTGCCGTTGCCGGAACGTTGCTGGAGAGGGCCCTCGACTACCACTTGTTACTCTTGTAATAAGCATGTAGTCCTTTCTTGCCTTGCTTTTTCTGACCTGCTCCGACTGTCTCGTTGTCAAGTCGTTTGCAACCTGAATTACCTTTTGCTTAGCACCATACGTCCCTTTGTCATGACGTCCATCTTGTCTCGCCAACGCAAGAATTTGACAATCATTGAGCGGGATTTGGGGTTAGGTTACAGTTGGCAGTCATTGACGCAAAGTTTGGTTTTCACCCACTCTGTGAACGCGCACAGTGTTGTGAGCGGGCACAGTGTCATCCACTGACCATGTTTTTCCTGGCGCAGTATCCTTCAAAGATTCCACCACTTTGGTGGCACGTGACTGAAAAGTTTCACCAGGAGTTTCAACAAGGCCGAAAAAACGAAGGTTGTCCCGGCGCGAAAAGGCTTCTAACTTATCCAGTTCTTCATCGCACCGTTTCCGTAGGTCCGTCAGGTCTTGCAGATCTTCGACAGACTCTCTGCCGTATCCTCCTGTTTCTCAGCCAGCTGCTCACAGGTTTTCTCCAGACGGGTGGTGCTGTCCTTCAAGTCTGCAATGTCACAGGCAATGGCTTGCACCGACGACAACACAGAGTTCATGTCGGCACGCAGAGCGCCAAGCTGTGACGACAATTTTTGTGTCTGATGGTCGAGGAAACGCTGGATGTCGGTTAGAGTGAGGGGCGAGGGTGATGTTTCCTCCTGATCAGATACACCAGTAACAGCAACGTCTTCAGATACAGAGGAAGGGGACGACATGGTAGTCGTAGCTGTGTGCCACCGCTCAGTTGGAATGCAGGTAAACAGTTAGACCGCCATCACGTGGCACGTGCAGTTCAGGTAAACACCTTCGCCTCACACCACCACAGCAGCCAGCAATGGAGAAAAATAAACTACAGGTAAAAGTGGAGAAAAAGAAGTCACTCAGAGACTTGAAGTCACTCAAGAGAAAAAGTACTCAGAGACAAAATTTTGTACCATTCGATTCCCCCAAGACTCACGAAGACGATGGTAAAAATGATACATTTTTGATTTGTTCTTTGCCGAAAAGAATTGGGAATTTTGACCAATAATGCTGCTGCTCCTCAAAGAATGGTGTTGCCAGTTTTGTGAGCTTAAACTCACTCCCACATGAGGATGAGAGAGAGAGAGAGAGAGAGAGAGAGAGAGAGAGAGAGAGAGAGAGAGAGAGAGAGAGAGAGAGAGAGAGAGAGAGAGAGAGAGAGAGTGGATGTTGAGTTTATTTTTTGTGTATCTACTTATCTATTTGTTGATTCATTTGTTTATCGTCCTTTGCTACCCCATTTCCGAGCTACACCAGTGGCATCTCACCCACATCACTCATTCCGACCCCTCATCCACAGTCAGAGTTTGGTCTGTCCTGCCACATCTCTGCTACCACCAGTCCACAGAAAGCTGTCATTGCCACGTCTCCATGAGGCAACTCACCGGAGCAAACACAGCACTCCTGCTGAGTCACTTCGGTGGTGTTCAGTAGGTCTGATTCAGCATATGTAGGGCACCACCTGCTAAAACGCCTACTGACGACAATCATTGCTTAGTTGTGGAACTGGCGTGAGTGAGCTCTACCTGCGGAGGGCGACACCACGTCCGTCCAACAACAGTCTCCATGTAACCGTCGATACCGGTAACCTGATGGAAT
>JADBJO010010562.1:7500-20000 GCA_016801955.1 Conus betulinus | reverse complement strand
TTATTCTACACTGCATGATTTTCTGTCACATTTAATCGATACATTGTGCCATCAACAAGAACGAATATAGCTGTATCGAGTAACAAGCTACAAGTTTGATGGAAGCTGTACCCAAGGTGCGACAATTTGAGTCCATATTGTCTGCCATGAGTGCGGGTTGCTTCCCTTTCCTGCGCTGGTATCTTAAATCAAATCTACTGACATTTTTATCAGCTCTAAAAGATTATCATTTTTACGGACCTTCCTGAAAAAACTTGATTTCCACATTGTTAAATTAAAACGAAAAGGCGTGCATTGCGCTGCCCTTGAAATCATATGATATTGTTTCTCTCACTCTCTGTCTGTCTGTCTGTCTGACTCTCTCACTTGGTCGCCCGGTCTCTCGCCTGTTTGCTAAGTTGCTGTCAGTAATATATTTTTTTTTTTAAAGAATAGGACTGGAAGAATACCAACCACCAACCAAACACAAAAAGTCAAGGAAAACGGTTCAGGGAAGAGAAATGGGCGGGAGCAGCTGTACAAGAAAAAAGAACAGGTACATAAGTGATTAGGCTCAAATAAAAACACCGGGGGGGGGGGGGGGGGGGGGGGGGAATCGTTGCATCAATAGTAGCAAAAGATCGGTCGATGGCTTTGAGGTTAAAAAAGACATGTCTGACTGATTTAACTTTCAGTTACATTGTTGTATCAATGCATATATATATATATATATATATATATATATATATATATATATATATATATATATATATATATATATATATATATATATAATGCCCCAGTGCAAAACAGTGTACGCTGAACTGTGGTACTATCAAATGACGCAGCTCAGCTTTCGTAGCAAAAAAAAGTTAAAGTGGCAAACTTGAGACACTATGAGTTCTGTTTAGAAGGCTGATTCTGAAGAAAACTGCAATATGACTATGATAATCATTATCATAACACTATCACTAAGTCATTGGAGGGTGTTTAGAAAGGGACATCAAATCAAAAGGTCATATAAGTCGTGTAGAAACACTATCTTGTTACTGCCTTATATCAATTTTCCCATCTGGCTGCCCATATCATCGAACTTCAAATTTCTGTCAGCAAAATCCGTTCATCTGAACATTGACAGCAGGCTCTGTCTACAAGAGTTAAAAATCTTTTTAGAAAATGAACAAATGACTTACGATTTTCTTTTGCCAGTAAAAAAAAATCTAACATTTGAAAGAAAATGTGACAGTGACCTGCTGAATTGAACGATGGACTTTCTGCATATCCTCATGATTACAACAGACACATTCTCATAGCACAGCATGATCTACACAATGCTGTTCCTAATTCCTCTGTTCCCGAGGAATGCATTGAAGTCAGATTTAGTGAGATGGATTACATACCATGGGCTAATCCTGATAACATTGTCAGTGCTGCAGTGGAACTGTTCATGAGAAAAAAACGAAGCATATCCTGGCAGGACTCTTGTTTCTGATTGGTGGTCCTGCCAACGTCATCAACATGGTGGTGTTCTATAAACAAGGGCTTAGGGATCGTGTCAACCTGTGTCTGTTTTCGCTGTCATTAACTGACGGCCTTTATCTGACTGCTGGCATGTTCCTCCATGTGGAAAATATCTACTTGCAGGTCATAGGAGAAGAAAACATTCCCCCTGCGAACAAATTTATGACCAACAATAATTTGGTTGTATTCATGGGCCTTTGTTTTATTTCTTTACTCTTGTCAGCCATTATCGCCTGTGAGAGATGCTACTGCGTCTTCAATCCATTAAAGTACCAGACTCTTCTACGCACCAGAACAATGGCTTGCATCATTGTTGCCGTGTATTTCTTGGTGCTCGGAGTGTTTTTCATCGTAGCATTCAAATACAGGGTTGGATGTGTTTATGATCTTGAAACTGGCGCTGTTTTGCAGGCGCTGATTGCTGGCACGTTTTATAACAGTCACAAAGATCTCATCGACTTTCTGGACAGCGTTGTGTTTGGTGCTGGTTTTCCCGGAGGTACGATGGTAGTGGTGTTGATAGCTACCATACTCACTGCCGTCAAACTTCGTCAGATAATGACATGGCGTACCGGGAACATCGTCATCTCTGTCTGCACGGGAGGTGGCACTGACTAAGATGCTGATTGGCAGCTCTGTGTTTTCATCATCTGTATTTCTCCCAGCTGTGTGTTCCGTGTGGTCAGTCTGTTTTTGCCTGAGATGAGAGCTGGAGGTCGCCATCACAATTTCTACAACACTGCTTTGTGGATTTTTTCAATTTTGCTTTTTGTGAATTCTACCTTTAACTTTTTGATTTACTACAGGATGGGGTCTCGGTTCAGACAAACCTTCTGGGCATTTTTCAGAAAAGATGAAAAGCAGTGAAAGTTTGGTAACTGAGAGAGAACAGAGGAAAACATATGGCCCACTTCATTCCCTACACACAGTGTAACTTTAATTACCTACATGCTGACGGTATCAGTTACAAAAAAGAAAAACAAAATCAAAATGTATGTTCATCCACTTTATAACTGTGATTTCCAACATAGGTAAAACGTAAATCCAAAATTTCATGTAATAAACCTCTTTCGTCTTGGAAATCGTTTTCTATTCAATTTTTATTCGTTTGTCTGTTTGTCTGTCTGTCTCTGTCTCTGTCTCTGTCTCTCTCTCTGCTTCCTACTCTCTCTCTCTCTCTCTCTCTCTCTCTCTCTCTCTCTCTCTCTCCCTACCTCCTCCTCTGTCTCTATGTGTCTCTCTTTTGTCTCTCTATCTCTCTCCCCCTCCTCCCTCTCTCTCACCCTCTTCCCCTCCTCCTTTATCACTTTTTTTTTTGTTGTTGAAATCTTGCGATTCTTTTTTCCCCCCTCATACATTTTATTCAGGTAACAGAAGAGGGACATATGCGCAGAAAGAGGACAGTGCGCAGAGATTTTCATACATACATTGACCTAATAATACATGAATATTTCTTACTACTTTGAAAAGTGGAACAAAAGGTAATTGTAAAGTACACTTTCACAAAGACACATATGAATATCTATCTATACATGTACTCATATTCATATAAACACACACACACACACACACACACACACACACACACACACACACACACACACACACATTACATTATTATACAGAGTGAGACTGAGCCTTGGACAATACAGCATGAAACAAACTGATCTAACCTGGTGTTACCATGATTGCATTCATAAAAGATGCACACTCGGAGTGACATATTTGTATAGAAGCTTATATCTTTACATCATTATCCATCACTGTACCTCATCAAGAATACACTGATAAGGGTACCACTTTTTAAAGAAATCTGCCAGCTTCATTTCTTTTGAGAAAATGTATTTTTCAACTATATAATTGTGTTTCAAATCTCCCAAAAAGTGTATTACATTTGGTTTGATTTTATTTATCCTGCATTTGTAAATAAAGTATTTTGCTAAAAGATTAATCAGATCAAAAGTGTCGTCTGTGTTTTTTTGTTTGGTCATCACTCCCAAACAAAACAAGTTCTACGTTGAATTTTAACTGAAAACATTGTTCGCACTTCTCTCTTAACGTCTTCTCCAGGTCCCTCCAAAAACATTGTGAAACATCATTGAACCATAGGTAATGTCTGGCTGAATCTTTCTCCTTTCTACAAAAAGTGCAGCGTAATTCTAATTTTCTTCAAAATATTGTTGTTAACTAAAATATTATAACACAATTTCATTTTGGAACCACCTTAATCTGATTTCCTTTATTTGTTTTTTTAGTGTTCTATCCCAGTCCACATATATATTTAGTATTTGCTCCCACTTTGGAAAAGCATTCATATCATATATAATGATTGGCTCTAGTAAAACATCATAGAAAGTTTCTGAACCTTTTTTTAACATTTGCTATTATTTTTTTGTGCGTTTGTTTTTTCATTGCATTTACTATCTTTTATTTTGATATTATTTGCAGCAAGGAAGCTTTTAACTGATTGAACACAACTCATATATTCCAAATAGTTAACACTGATAGTATACTTTTCGCAGAAAGCTTTATAACTTAAAAAGCATCCCTTTTCATCAACCACATTTCTTACTAGGAATATGTTTTGTGTGTCCATTTTCTAAAGAAAAATGTACTATTATCAATTCCAACTTTGTCGTTGTCAAACACGGGTTCTGCTAATATTTCTTGTGCTCCTTTTACAGACACGTGCTTGCAGAAATTCGCATAAGCTGTGAACACATCCTTCCAAATTTTGTTACAATTATTTTTAAGTAATCTCAAAGGCCCACACTGTTCCAATGATTCTATAATAGGACAATCCATAAACAGCATTTTTTTCCACTTGGACATTCCTGTGAGGATCTTTTTCATCCATGTCATTTTTAGGGCCTGTATAAACACTTGTATTTCAGGAATACCAATGCCACTATTATCAGTATGGTGAACTGAATATTTCTTTTTATCTTATCTGGTTTATTATCCCATATGAATTTGAAACACAAGTTTTGTAGCTGTGTTATTATCTTTTCTGGAGGGTTTGGGAGGAGAATCCATAAGTATATAAGTTTTGAGAGTATGAGAGATCTAAGTACAGCAATTCTACCAAGGGGTGTGCAAATTCGTTTGGACCAAGTTTTAAATAGATTTTTCACCTCTACTAATTTGTCCGTTGTATTAATTTCAGTCACTTTTGACAAGTCATTCGTGAACCATATACCTAAGAGTTTATATTTGGGGGGATTCCATCTCATTTTCTTTTTTTTTTAAGTATTTGTTCTCTGAATATTTCTTTTGACCTAGCCACACATTAACAGTTTTTCCATAGTGAAGTTTTAGTCCTGCAATTTCTTCAAACTCCTCAAGAGTTCTGAACAGATTTTCATAGGATTCACTATCTCCGTTTCAGTGTAAATGACGCGTCATCTGCGAACTGATTTATTTTGAAAATAGAGTCATGGATAGTAATACCTTTTATGCTTTTATCTTCTCTTATTTTGTGAGCTAGAATTTCTGAACACAAAACAAAAAGGTAGGGTGAAATAGGGTCTCCTTGACGACATCCTCTCTGTACTTCAAAGCTTCCAGATACCTGTCCGTTTACCATGATATATGATTTTATATTTTGATAAAATGTGGTTATCCATTTACATATATCATCGCCAAAACCAAAAACATTCAGGACTTTATTCATGTATTTCCAATTTATTGAATCAAACGCTTTCTCGAAGTCTATTAACACTAATAAACCTGGAAGGTTATTTTTTTTCTAAGTAATATATGATGTCGTATACTGTTCTTAAATTGTCTCCTATATACCTTCCTGGAATAAAACCTGTCTGATCTTTTATAAATTATGTAGGATATACTTTATTCGGTTGGCTATACATTTTGATCCTATTTTATACGACACATTTGATAATAATATAGGTCTCCAGTTTTGTAAATATTCTTTTGGCTTTACTCCTTTTGGTAGGCAAATAATAATCCTTCTCTCTGAGTAATACACAGCTCTCCTTTTGTAAAACCTTCATTTAAAGATCGAACAACAAAGTCTTCTGTGTCCTCCCAGAAGAAATTGAAAAAAAATTACCGTCATCCCATCAGTACCAGGGCTCTTGTCATTTGCATTCCTTTCAGTGCATCTGAAGCTTCTTGTCTAGTTGTTTGTCCCTCTAGTTGTTTGGATTCAGCTTCTTCAAGCTTTGGTAAATTTCCAGCGTATCTGCCAATATCTATGTTTTTTGTACTTCTTTCTTTATACAGGTTTTCATAATAAGTCTTAGTTGCATCCTCCTTTATTACTCTTCGACTCTTTTTCTTGTCTCACACCCTGTTCCACGTTAACCTTAACAAGGATAGTTAGATAACAAGGATAGTTAGATAACAAGGAGAGTTAGAGGACTCCATGGGACTCCCACACAACAGAAGAGGTTCACTGAACGTCGTCACGACGTAGAACTCTGAAGCCCTTTTCACGCACACGATATCTACGAACCACTCGGTCAGCCTCTCCACATCACTCTGGATGGAGACAGCGGGCTGGGCATGGGCTGCAACCCACACAGCCGGTTGGCAGTCAGCTCCAGGTCGGACACGGGACTTCACCGACACCTGGGGAACTGACCACCAGCGAGGACCTGCCTTCAGTCTTTCTTCAGCGCTCTGGAGGTGTTTCTGTGCCGGCAGCTCTGTAGAGACTGAAGGAAAATCCTCGCTCACTCACCCGACTGACACAAAACACAGGTGAGTAGCTGTCAGGTAAATTGGTCAACCGGTGAACAGGTAAACTTGTGCCCGTCCGAAGTGTCCGCTCAATGTGGGCCAGACAAAATTGGTCCATCACAGCTGCCTATGATAATTACATTGAAAAAAACATAAGAATATAGATAATTAGAGAGGGAAAATACGAAGATATCGAAAACACACACACACACACACACACACACACACACACACACACACACACACACACACACACACAAGGACTGCTAGGGATGGAGGGTTTGGAGGGCTGGGGGGAGACCTTTCACCATACAGCAATGTATCAGGAGCGTCTGACGTGACTGTTCCCTTCACATTGTTAATATTCCTATTGCACAGAATCTAAGCTTCTTGATTTTGGCATGGCGTGAATGGCTTTTTTTTTTAGGCACGTAGTAAAACACAAAATCTGCATGTTTCATCTCTAAGTGATGCGAGTATTTTTCAGTTTCATATTGACTATCTGTTTCCTTCAAAAATGCTTGCAGATTCGGTTTTATGTTTTGTATTCTTGACTTATATAGGAAGAACTTACCTAGTAGGATTACGAGATTAGTTATTTCGTCAGTTTTAATGTTATCTGCAACACCAAAGAGAACGAGCTCCATATGTGGGTCTACTTGATCTTAATTAGGTATGCTCACTGTGTGGATTTGTGAACATCGTCTGTGTGAATTTGAAATTGCAACTACTATGCCTTCCGCGAATGAGGTAGACAAACGAATCACAAGCCAGAACATGA
This sequence comes from Conus betulinus, assembly GCA_016801955.1. NCBI lineage: Eukaryota > Metazoa > Mollusca > Gastropoda > Neogastropoda > Conidae > Conus > Conus betulinus. The sequence continues at coordinate 13,015 of JADBJO010010562.1, read as the reverse complement.
CGCGTTTCGACCTTTTCGGTCTTCTGCAGGCAAGATAAACAACTTTCAGGACAACGAAGATGAAGATAACCGAATTCGACAAAAGATACGTGATATGCTCGTTCTTCATTTTTGCTGTCCTGAGTGTTTGTTTATCTTGCCTGAAGAAGACCTAAGAGGTCGAAACACGTCGTGTTTTGTCTTGTAATTCGTTTATCCACGTTGTCCGATGAGTGTGATAATAACAACTTAAAAATTTTGTTTAGATCTCCGCCTACAGTCGTCTAACTTTGCAACTAACTCGTCAGTGAAATCCAAGAATTGAATAAGGAGCCAACAACTCTATCAGTTAATTAAGTAGTTGTTCTGTCTACCCTATCCTCTGCTAAAATTCAAGCCACGCATTAACCTTTGAGCCCTTCAAATTGGAGAAATGCAGTGTTCTAAGCTGGTTTCGAAGTGGGTGCAACGGTAGGCGAAAATATAAACGAGAGCAGAAACAGGATGACTTCGCCTGCAAACGAAAGAACAAACACACACCACACAATACAAAATAAACACAAGGATCGTTCATAATTTGTTCCTTACTTTGGCGGAGCAGAAAATCCGTTTTTGCCCATTGAGTTCTTCACTTGGAACTTTTAAATGAAAGTATCTGAAATGTATTTATCAACCTGTCAATCAATTGACTAGTCTCTCTCTCTCTCTCTCTCTCTCTCTCTCTCTCTCTCTCTCTCTCTCTCTCTCTCTCTCTCTCTCTCTCTCTCTCCCCTCCCCCGTGTCTCTTGCTCTCTCTCTCATTCTGCATGTCTGTCTGTCTATCATTCTGTTTGTCTGTCTCTATTTATCTGTCGATCTGTCTGTCGATTGATCGATCTGTCTTTCTATCTGTCTCTCAATCTCTATCTACCCATCTCTCCATCTCTCTCTCTCTCTCTCTGTCTGTCTGTCTGTCTGTCTATCTGTCTGTCTGTCTGTCTGTCTGCCTGTCTATCTATCTATCTATCTATCTATCTATCTATCTATCTATCTATCTATCTATCAATCTATCTATCTGTCTGTCTGTCTGTCTCTGTCTATGTATGTATGTATGTATGTATGTATGTATGTATGTATGTATGTATGTATGTATGTATGTATCATCTCTCTCTCTATCTTTCTATCTATCTATCTATCTATCTATCTATCTAACCATCTATCTATCTATCTGTCTGTCTGTCTGTCTGTCTATCTATCTATCTGTCTGTCTGTCTGTCTGTCTGTGTTGTCCATTGCTACATCAAAAGATCAAAGGGAGAAACAGAGGATGGAACGTTATGGGACCGCCATGATCTTTGACATGACGTCATCCCTCTGTTTTCCCAACCAGAAGGTCATTGCATGCCGCATATATTGATGATACCTCTTACCCGCATATGTACGTACACGTGGAATATGAATACCATGTAGAGACACTACGATATTTGGTGTTTCTTTTTTTGTCTCTCTCAACGGGACGCCTGCAATATAGAAATGCACAGCAAACAAACAAACAAACAAAAACATTTTGATAACTAGTGTGACTGTGTTAGTTGTACACCGCGCACATTAATCAATCAACTGATACATTTCTGACAACGTTGAAACAACCCCCCCCTCCCCGCAAACACACACACACACACACACACACACACACACACACACACACACACACGCACGCACGCACACACGCACGCACGCACACGCACACGCGCACAGACACACACACACACACACACACACACACACACACACACACACACACACACACACACCAACTGTGTGAAATAAGCTGGACATTAATCTAAGGTCGTAGATCTTTTATATTCACGCATCACGTTATCTTTTAGACAGAGTTTAACACCGTAAAATAATGATGGATATATTGAAAATATGCTTTCCAGTGTTTTGAATAGGTACAACAATAAGTTGTCAGGTTTGGGTAAACTCTGCAACAATGTTTCTACATCACTTTTATATCGTCTTAAAAGGCATATTAAAGTACTTAAAAAAAAATTACAAAGTCAGCTTTATGGTGCCTTTAAGAACGAGAGGTAAGTCGTTATTCGGGTGGTGACATTAGGAACACGAGGATGAGACTTCGGACTTCAGACTTCAGATGGTTTATTGTTCAGACGTTGTGTCCATACAATCGAGGGAGTTATTATGAATATCATTGTGCATTGTGCAGCTTTTCTGTGACGTCGTTACACACATAATGCTTTAGAACTCTCTCTCTCTCTCTCTCTCTCTCTCTCTCTCTCTCTCTCTCTCTCTCTCTCAGGTAAACAGGAATGTAACACGTGAGTGCGCAAGCGCTCACACACAAAAATAAACGCATGCAAGCAAGCACACACGTACACAATAAAAAAAAATACGCAAATGAACGGAATGATGCATGAAAGAATAGTAGGCCAGCAGCCCGTAAGCAATACTTGACAACACATCAAACAATGAATTCATCCACAGTCGCACGTGAAATGACAGTGATCCAATATGTTACTGCGGAGTTTGAAGGTATAAAAATAAACTTGACCAGATTCACTGTTGATCTTGGAAAAGTGGTAGAGAAAAATGGTTAATTTCTGCGTTCTGTAGAACAACAAATTGAAACCTGACAGATATTTCTTTCGTAGGTCGTCATATTGGGCAGAAGAACAAAAACTGGGTTTCATCTTCTTGAGAGGCTGGACAAAAAGGACATTGTAACACGTCGATATATTCTGATTTGTATCTATATCTCTTACACTTCCGATCTGTTATTCCCAAGCGAAATTTAATGAACATGTTTCTAACACATGTGAATTGATAATATCGAAATATTGTTCACGCTCTAATAAGCTTTTAAAACTACAGTGAAGTTCGTAACGGTTGCTGTCAGGGAGGTTTGACGACCAGTTTTGTTTAGCACAATCAGTCAATCGTTGTTTAAATTCCTTCAGGAAACTTGCTCTGTTTCCGACACACTGTGAACACCATACATGTCCAAAACCATTTACACACAACATTCTTCTGACTTTAGTGGCCCACATTTCCTTTCCTCTTTCGTCCATTTCTTTAAGCATTTGGTAAGCCATGTTAGAAAAAACTGTTTTCTGGTAATACACAAAGTCTAAGCCAATACCCGTACTGAAGCTTGAACAAAGTGAGGAAATCGACCACGTTTACCATCCACCATTAGATTTCGTGTATGGAAAGCTACATTCAAAAACCGTTTACATGCAAATAAACGTACTTTTTCTATGTCTTCTATTTCATCAGTACCCCAAATTTCTGACACATACAACAGTATTGGTACAATCTGGGCATCGAAGAGCTGAAAGAATATTTTTGGGTCTGTACAACTGATTCTCCACACAACACATTTATTTGCTTTTTGTAATCATGTCTTCGACAAACAATTTGCAGCTCTGGCGAGTAGTAAAGTTGAGGCCGAGGTATCTGTACACGTTTACTACTTCAACGTCTTGGGTTCCATAATTCCATTTTTTCATGTTTTGGTAAGTAGCCCCCATTTCTGAACACCATTATTTTTTTGTTTTACTGAGGTTCACTTTCAGTCCGAGTTCTGCAGATATTACAAACAAGTTGTTTAGCTGAGTTTGAAGACCACTTGGGCTGGACGAAAACAAAGCAATATCATCTGCGAACATTAGCAAAAATAACTCAGTAGTGTCTAAGCTGGAAGCCATGCTTACCGTTACTGATTATATAAGCAGCTAATTCGTTAATGATAAAAGAAAATAGTGTTGGAGAAGCCAAACAGCCCTGCTTAAGTCGTTGAAGGCAAGCAAAATAGTCGGTATAAACCAGATCATCTCTTGCACAAAATTTTAGGGAGCTCTACATTGCTTGGAGCACTGAAAGCATTTTACCACCGATTCCGATCGTTAGTAAAATATTTCACAGTACATGTCTCTTGACCGTGTCGAACGCTTTTTCAAAGTCGACAAAGGCTACATAGATCTTTCTGTTCACAGCGAGATATTCTGAACTAAGGCATTTGAATATGAAAATATGTTCGGTTGTTGAATAATCTTTGCGGAAACCAGCCTGTGTTTCAGATATGATATTGTATGTATTCGACCATTCTGACAACCTCTTATTTAATATATAAGCATACAGTTTGCTGAGGCAAGACAAAAGAGCAATACCATGATAATTATCGGGATTGTAATGTCTCCTTTTTATGGAATGGAAATATGATAGCTTTTGACCATTCACTGGGATACGCACCTTTGGAAAACAATGCATTAAAATACTTTGTCAAAAAAGGGACAATCGCATCCTGTCAGACTTTTAAAACTTCATTTGTTATTAACCCATCAGGTCCGGCTGCTTTTCCCTGATTTTAAATGTTTTATAGCTTCTTTTACCTAATTCTGATATATCAATATTTAGGCAATCAAACAAGTTGTCAGCTCCGTTACCCTCTGGCTAAAAAATATCGTGAACGTGTTGTTCAGCATTGTCATTTAAAAGATTAGAAAAGTGACGAAACCAGTCATCTTTAGGTACGTTTTTTTTTTTTTTGTCTGGTTTTACGTTTTCCATTTCTTTATTTCTTTCCAGAATGCCTGCGAATTATGTCGATTGTTGACAAGTCTATCTACAGCTTCCTTTTGAATTCTTTTTCTTAACTCTAAGAGTAGTTTTATACTTTTTCCTTTCCTGTACGTATGATGATCTGTTTTCTAGTTTCTTGTTTCTGTTAAAGATTCTTAACGCTTTTCTTGCGTTCTTCTTTAACAGGCGACAATCTTTGTCGAACCAAGGCTTACTTTGTTTAGAAGTGGAGACAATACCTTTAGGGTAAACACCTTTGCCTCACGCCACCACAGCAGCCAGCAATGGAGAAACATAAAATACAGGTAAAAGGGAGAACACTTGAAGTCACTCAGAGACAAAATTTGTACCATTCGACCAGCCGCCGTGGCGAAGTGGTTAGCGTCGCAGACTCCCGGCTGGGAGGTCGTGGGTTCGAATCCCATCAGAGTCATGTGGGTTTTTTGCCCCGACCGGCTCCTACCCAGAGTTGAGTTTGCTGCGGGCTCAGTTGGGAAGACTGGGACCACACAGTCGAGTTTCATCCACTTAATGGATGCGTTTCTGAGAGTGTTGCTCAAATTTCCTGACCAACACTGCAGGTGCCTGTATCTCTCGGGCCTGGTTGACGCTGGGATATATTATGAAAGAAAACATAGAGTACAGCCCTGTCATGTAGTCTCAGGCCGAAATGGAAATCCGTAGCATCATCTTAATCATCCCCATTCTCATCGATCAGCATAAAAAAAAAAAAAAAAAAATGTCTCAAGTTCTGTGGCCCTTCATGCCCTGCTCCCATGGTGACCTCAATTTCGATGTCCTCTCCACGTCTGTGGTCTTGGTTTGGTTCCGTCGGGGTCACTGGTATCGGCGAGTCCATGGGGGCTGTCGTTGGATGGACGTGGTGGCGCCCTCCGGAGGGAGAGCTCACTCACGCCGGCTCCGCGACTAAGCAATTATTGTCGTCAGTAGG
>JADBJO010010562.1:0-2500 GCA_016801955.1 Conus betulinus | reverse complement strand
ATATATATATATATATATGTATATATATATATATATATATATATATATATATATATATATATATATATATATGTATAATGGCCCAGTACAAAACGGTGTACGCTGAATTGTGGTACTATCAAATAACACAGATCAGCTTTCGTAGTAAAAAAAAAGTTAAAGTGGTAAACTTGAGTTACTATCACTTGTGTTTTGAAAGCTGATATTGAAGAAAAAACTGCAATATGACTATAGCGATCATTATCATGATGCTACCACTAGGTAATTAAAGGGTGTTTAGAAAGGGACATCAAATCAAAAGGTCATATAAGTCGTGTAGAAACACCATCTTGTTACTGCCTTATATCAATTTTCCCATCTGGCTGCCCATATCATCGAACTTCAAATTTCTGTCAGCAAAATCAGTTCATCTGAACACTGACAACAAACTCTGTCTACAAGAGTTAAAACCTTTCAGAATATGAACAAAATGGCTTACGATTTTCTTTTGCCAGTAAAAAAAAAGAAATCTAACATTTGAAAGAAAATGTGACAGTGACCTGCTGAATTGAACGATGGACTTTCTGCATATCGCCATGATTACCACGGACATTCTCATAGCACAGCATGATCTACACAATGCTGTTCCTAATTCCTCTGTTCCCGAGGAATGCATTGAAGTCAGACTTAGTGAGATGGATTACATACCATGGGAAAAATCCCGATAACATTGTCAGTGCTGCAGTGGAACTGTTCATGAGAAAAAACGAGACATATCCTGGCAGGACTCTTGTTTTCTGATTGGTGGTCCAGCCAACGTCATCAACATGGCGGTGTTCTATAAACAAGGGCTTAGGGATCGCGTCAACCTGTGTATGTTTTCGCTGTCATTAACTGACGGCCTTTATCTGACTGCTGGCATGTTGCTCCATGTGGAAAATATCTACTTGCAGGTCATAGGAGAAGAAAAACATTCCCCCTGCGAACAAATTTATGACCAACAATAATTTGGTTGTATTCATGGGCCTGTGTTTTATCTCTTTCCTCTTGTCAGCCATTATTGCCTGTGAGAGATGCTACTGCGTCTTCAATCCATTAAAGTACCAGACTCTTCTACGCACCAGAACAATGGCTTGCATCATTGTTGCCGTGTATTTCTTGGTGCTCGGAGTGTTTTTCATCGTAGCATTCAAATACAGGGTTGGATGTGTTTATGATCTTGAAAACTGGCGCAGTTTTGCAGGCGAATGTTGCTGGCACGGTTTATAACAGACACAAAGATCTCATCGACTTTCTGGACAGCGTTGTGTTTGGTGCTGGGCTTTTCCCGGAGGTACGATGGTAGTGGTGTTGATAGCTACCATCCTCACTGCCGTCAAACTTCGTCAGATAATGACATGGCGTACCGAAACATCGACATCTCTGTCTGCACGGGAGGTGGCACTGACCAAGATGCTGATTGGCAGCTCTGTGTTTTTTCATCATCTGTATTTCTCCCAGCTGTGTGTTCATGTGTGTCAGTCTGTTTTTTTGCCAGAGATGAGAGTTGGAGGTCGCCATCACAATTTCTATACTACTGCCATGTGGATTTTTTCCACTTTCGCTTTCGTCAGTTCTGCCTTTAACTTTTTGATTTACTACAGGATGGGGTCCCGGTACAGACAAACCTTCTGGGCATTTTTTCAGAAGAGAGGAAAAGCAGTGAAAGTTTGGTAACTGAGGGAGAACAGAGGAATCCCATGGTACACTTCATTCCCTACACACAGTCTTTGCTTAACTTCCTAAATGCTCACGGCATTAGCTTTTAAACAGATATTTTTCAGAATTTGTGTTCATCCACTTTTAACTGTGATTTTCCAACATGGGTAGAACGTAAATCCAAAGGTTCATGTAATAAGTGTTTTTCTTCATAGAAATAGTTCTCTGTTCCATTTTTGTTCGTTTGTATTCGTCTGTCTTTTCTGTCTGTCAGTCAGTATCTCTCTCTCTCAATCCTCTCTCTCTCTCTCTCTCTCTCTCTCTCTCTCTCTCTCTCTGCTCTCCTTCTCTCTCTCTCTCTCTCTCTCTCTCTCTCTCTCTCTCTCCCTCCCTTCTCCCCCTTCTGCGTGTGTCTCTAATTGTATCTGTCTCTCTCTGTCTTCCTATCCCCCCCACCCCTCTCTCTCTCACCCTCTTCCTATCCTTCTTTATCACTCTTTTTTCTTTCTCATACCCTGTTCCGCTTTAGTATTAGCAAGGATAGTTAGAAAACAATGATAGTTAGATAACAGGGATAGTTAGATAACAGGGATAGACAGATAACAGGGACAGACAGATAACAGGAAGAGTTAGAGGACTCCATGGGACTCCAACACAACAGAAGAGGGTTCACTGAACGTCATCACGATGTAGAACTCTGAAGCCCTTTTCACACACACACAATGTCTACTGACCACTCGGTCAGCCTCTCCACATCACTCTGGATGGAGACAGCGGCTGGGCATGGGGCTGCACCCCACACTTGGTAGCAGTCAGCTCCAGG
>JADBJO010010561.1:68773-71701 GCA_016801955.1 Conus betulinus | reverse complement strand
CAATGCCTTTGCTTGGCAGAGTGAGCAAGCAGGCTAAGCTTGTTCAAAGACTGGCCAAAACACTGCAACGCAGCATGGGAATCAGACCCTGAAGACCAAGTCAATCACCATCAATGGTGATAGTAGTATTATCATTACGAGTGGCTGTATAGCGCACTGCCTCAGTTTAAAGGCCTTGTCTCGGTTAAGCTCTTTGCTGTTCAGACTTTGAAGCACACGACTGCCTGTGCAGTGCCAACCCAAGAGCTATCTACTGGAAGTGCATTCAGCTACTGTGACGTGTTAGCCAGTCAGTGTCAGCAGAGACATGAAAAAAAAAATTCTTTCACGTCTCTGGTGTCAGTCAGTGTTGTGTGTGTGTGTGTGTGTGTGTGTGTGTGTGTGTGTGTGTGTGTGTGTGTGCGCGTGCGTGGTGTGTGTGTGTGTGTGTGTGTGTGTGTGTGTGTGTGTGTGTGTGTGTGTGTGTGTGTGCGTGCGTGTGTGTGTGTGTGTGTGTGTGTGTGTGTGTGTGTGTGTGTGAGCGCAGTCCCCCTTCCCCCACCCCTACTTTTGTTTCTTTCTATGCAGGCTGTACGTTATGTTTAATGTGTTACCCATTCCAACGACCAAGCTGGCCTTCTTTTCAGACGGATGGCGGAAGTGTATGTGCAAAACGTTATTCATGCATTCACACATGGGATTTGTGTAAAAATCTCATATAAAAGGATTTGTTGGAAAGAGGATGCAAAATCGATGTTTATTCGAAGAGAGAGAGAGAGAGAGAGAGAGAGAGAGAGAGAGAGAGAGGGAGAGAGAGAGAGAGAGAGAGAGAGAGAGAGAGAGAGAGAGACAAACAAAAAAAAACGAGTCAGACTAAACGACCTGAAAGACATTCAAATCCTCTACTTTAGAGTCACCTGGATTATACTAAGTGAGATGGTCTACCAACTGAGATATGATAGGGCAAAATAGTGTAACTGATATTTCCGTAGAAATACAGAAGCAAAAATGTGTTGAACAATGAACCTGTCTGGAATCCATTATCGCAAATAAACAATCCAACATTACATTCCTCTCTCTCAAGGATAGTGACGAGACCGTCAGCAGTACTGAGACCAGAACATGCGGAGGGGGGGGGGGGGGGGGGGGGGGGGGGGGACACTAACATTTCTGTGGAACACAGGGATCAGACTCCTGCCTGTCCTGGTATTTTCCATCTTCCTGTATTTAAAAGAGACACGGGTCATCATAGCAGATCTAGAAAGAAAAATCAAGCCATGGACATTGTTTTTTACTGCAAGATACCGAACACCAGATCTACTCATTATAAACCAAGGAAAAAATGCGTCATGGAAATTGTTTTTACTGCAAGATACCGAACACCACATCTACTCATTATAAACCCAGGAAAAAAATGCGTCAAGTCCTCAAGCAGCACGACGGCTCAGAAAAAAAAGCTCTGATGACTCCAATTAGGAAAAAGAAAACTACGTGGGTTTGGCAATGTAACAAGAGCCAGTGGCTTCCCAGAAACAGCCCTCCAGTGAACTGACCAATGAGAGAGATGGTCGGGAAGACAGAGGAAAGGATGGACTGAACACATGGCGGGAGGGACAGTAAGAGAGTGCCCAGAGATCAAACCATGATAATCAACTGGCAGATCGTGTCCAGAGACCAACCAAATGCTACACAACTGACAGATCATGTCCACAGATCAAGCCATGCTACACAAGCAAGAGATCATATTCAGAGACCAAACCATGCTACACAACTGACAGATCATGTCCACAGACCAAACCATGCTATACAACTGACAGATCATTTCCAGTGACCAAACCATGCTACACAACCGACAGATCATGTCCATAGACCAAACCATGCTATACAACTGACAGATCATTCCCAGTGACCAAACCATGCTACACAACTGACAGATCATGTCCACAGACCAAACCATGCTATACAACTGACAGATCATTCCCAGTGACCAACCCATGCTACACAACTGACAGATCATGTCCACAGACCAACCCATGCTATACAACTGACAGATCATGTCCACAGACCAAACCATGCTATACAACTGACAGATCATGTCCACAGACCAAACCATGCTACACAACTGACAGATCGTGTCCACAGACCAACCCATGCTAAACAGCTGATCGATCTAGGAAACTGGGTGGATGGTGTGCCTGCGAAGCGTCCCAGTGACTACTCATGGATCTAAGGGTAAAGGTGAAGATGAGGAACAAGGTAGATACATGGATAGATAGGTAGATAGATAGATGGGTAGGCAGATAGATAAAGAGGTAGACAATTAGATAGATAGATAGACAGATTGAGAGATAGATAAGTAAACAGGTAGATAGATAGGTAGATAGATAGATAGATAATAGATAGATAGATAGATAGATAGATAGATAGATAGATAGATAGATAGATAGATAGACGGATAGATAGATAGATAGATAGATAGACGGACGGACAGACGGACGATGGATGGATGGATGGATGGATGGGTAGGTAAAACAGGTAGAGGGATATGTAGCTTGGTTGAGAAGACTTTACTTATACTTGGAAAATAATTATTAAACACTAAGGATAAAAGAGATGGCAGTCAGACAGTAAACTTCCATTTTTAAGTAAAAAGGAAGGGTGAAACTTGCCTGAAAACGGTGAGACGTGATGCACCAACAAATCAATTCCACTATGTCTCTGTTGTCCTGCAGGTTCTTCTCGAACAGATAGAGACGCACGATATGGCTTATCACCGGGTTTCACGTGCAGTCCCACATAAATCACTGGCCAGTAAGTACAGAACCGAGGGGATATAGGATTCTCAGCAGGTTCACAACCAGTCCAGCGAAGAAGTGCCCATCTATGTATATCGTCGCCGAGCAGCAATACATAGTTCACTAGAGTGCAGGTTTGTTGGTGCAAGTCCAC
>JADBJO010010561.1:28773-66273 GCA_016801955.1 Conus betulinus | reverse complement strand
ACTGTCTTGATAATCTGATTAGGAAAGGGGAATCTTTTAACTGGATGAACGCATGTCGAGACAATTTCCAGTGGAACCAGAGAATCCTCGCTGCTTACTCTGCCCTGCTTCCTGACTTTCAGCAACACGTCATCATTTGATCTACAGGACTTACTGCAGGTTTTACCCAGAAGGAAAAACTTTCATTTATACAACAGTGGGTGTCTTGCTATTGTTTGGGGATTTCACAGTTAATTTCTGCAATGGCCTTTGATGTTCCAAGAGTTGTCTTCTAGCATCGAGCCTATTCCGGGACATCGCAAAGTTTTCAACGACCTGTGATTTCTCTCTCTCTCTCTCTCTCTCTCTCTCTCTCTCTCTCTCTCTCTCTCTCTCTCTCTCTCTCTGCTTCCTCTCTATTCTCTCTCCCATTGGATTCTCTCCTCTCTCTCTCTCTGGTGTCTCTCTCTTCCTCTCTCTGCATGTGTGTGTGTGTGTGTGTGTGTGTTTGTGTGTGCTTTCATGGGCTATTAAGTGACCCATGGATTCAAATCCTTGTTTTCTCCTGGTGTCTTTGATTGTTATTTGCATGTGTTGATATAATGCTATGCTTTTCGTCTGTAATGTGTTTGGATATCACGCTGGGAGTATTTCATGGCATGCAGACTATCATTCTTCGACCTGAGTTTGAAGTGTTATGCACCAACAATCCGGTATTTTGTGATGTTCAATATTGTTACTTTTTTTTTCGCTGTCCCATCTTCTGTGCCACCTCAGTGGCATTGCTTGTTTGCAACCTCAGTGGCATTGCTCTTACGCCGCTCATTCCGACACCCCATCTACAGCCACAGCCCGGTCAGTCCCGCCACAGCCCCAGCACCGACAATCCACAGAGAGCAGTCAATATCAGGTCGTCGACCCCGTCATGAGGCATTGCTGCTGAGTCACTTCGGTGGTGTTCAGTGGCGCCTGTTCTGATCTAACAACGCAGGATACTACCTACTAAGCCCCCTACTGACGACAATAATTGCTTAGTCGTGGAGCTGGTGTGAGTGAGCTCTCCCTCTGGAGTGAGCCACCATGTCCGTCCAAACGACAGTCCCCATGGACTCGCCGATACTGGTGACCCCGACGGAACCAAACAAAGGCCACAGACGTGGAGATGACATCAAAACTGTGGTCACAGTGAGAACAGGGCATGAAGGGCCACAGCATTTGAGACTTTTTGTATGATGATCGATTAGAATGGGGATGATGAAGATGATGCTACGGATTTTTCCTTCCGGTCTGAGACTGCATGACAGGGCTGTACTCTACGCTTCCTTTATAATATATTCCGGCATTAACCAGGCCCGAGAGATCCAGACACCTATGGTATGGTCAGGACATTTGAGCAACACTCTCAGAGACACAGCCATTAAGAGGGTGAAAATCGACTGTGTGGTCCTGGTCTTCCCATCTGATCACGCAGCAAACTCAACTCTGGGTAGGAGCCAGTCAGGGAAGAAGAATTCCAAATGTCTCTGATTGGAATCGAACCCACCACCTTCCAGCCGGGAGTCCGCGACGCTAACTACTTGGCCACGGTCGCTGGTATTGTTTACATTATTTGTATACAGTGTGCTGCGAGTAGGGGTGGCAGGTGTGGTCCTCTGGGCTGTTTTTTTTTCTATTAGAATTACAAGTAGATTGTTGTTTGCTTTTTTTTTATTTGAATTATAGAGTAGTTTTATCAACAAAATTCACCTCTACCCTCTATCTTACAAGTAGTGGAAGGAGCAACATACCGGTGTTAGTCATTGAAAGAAATTTGTATGATAAAAATTCTCAAGAAATGGTTCAGGAATGATACATTTTAGGCTTACACACTTACATACAAGAGCTTGTGCTCCTGAGTGACAGACAGAAACAGAAATAGGTTAAAAACATCAAATGATGTATGAATAACAAATAACCGACACAAGTCAAGTGCATTTCGCACACCAGTCAAACTTGTGCAAAGAGGAGTACAAATTTACAGAATTCACTAAGTCAGTCTTTGTTTGGGCTGACATTTTCACTCCTTGTCTCTCACCATAAGGAGCGGTAAACTGTGGAGGAGATAAGCTGGAGTCACTTGGTAGATCAACAACTTGGCTGGTGTTGGGACAGAACGATAGATAGATCTCTCTCCAGTTACTTGTGACTGATCCACTCTTCTTTTAGCTGGTAGGGCCTAAGCATCATGTATGTTTGGTCACGTGGTAGCTGGGAGTCTTTATCCAGTGCTGGATCAGTATCAGGGTCCCAGTTTCTAGAGAAATTACAGAACCCTGTTCGTCGATAAGTGTCTGAGAATCTAGGATGGAAGTCCGCACACTTGCCCTCTGATTTCCCGTAAATGTGCGAGATTCCAGCCGGCAAAGGATTACATTAGCAAAAAAAAATGTATTTACCCTAACCTTCAGTCTTCACTTTAGATCTTCACTCAAAGAAGAGAAGCTCTGCACTCAGGAAAAAAAGAAAGACATGCCCTGATAATGCTGTTAAAACAGACATGAACACAATAAAAGACTGAACAATTCGAAAGAGTAGCTGAAGAAGCAAAAGAAACTATATGGTAACAATTTTGTGTGTCTCGTGACACAACACTTACTCCGTTCTGGCAGATTTATCACCACATGGAAGGACTACACGGAACAAACGCCACCCCGTATGTCATAGATGCTGACTGGGATCTTAAAACTCAAGACAAATGTGGACAACAGTTTGGCTGTGCTTAAATGTTTCATATAAGAGTTTGATCAAAGAAATCTGGAGGAAAAGACGAAATATTTGACCAATTCAGATCAACACCTAGCTGAGACTAGCATTGATGATGAAACTGCAGTGACTGAACTGAATGATGCAATGGCTAAATGCATTAAGGATAGTTTTCTAGCTTCATACAAAATACAAGTACCTGATAACAAACAGCTCTCAAAAGACGACAGACTCCAACCCTTCAGTCTCGGCCAGAACTGTTTCGATAAATGTGCCAGATGACTGAACACACAGTTACCTGAAAGCTTCACCAAAACGAGGAAAAGATCATCGACTAAATGGCTACCGCCTACTTGCTATGCAGAAGACAGCTGGAAAGCTCACAGAACGAATCATGGCGTGAAAACTTGCCAGATCCATCCACCCAAGCAAGGAGGCTACAGACAATATAAAAGTACACGGTAAAATGCGATGCTTTTGCTATGAAGAATATGTAGGATTCAAAATAAAAGGAAGGAACTCTGGCTAGTGCTACAGACCTGGACGATGCCTACAACAAAGTCCAGTTTCTCATTGAGCTGCTCTTCGACTATGAAGTCAGTAGGACACTTACACGACGGACTGCAACAGAATTTCAGGAGCAAACCATCATCCCACGATTTGGACACTGGACGTCTGAGCCTCATGAACTGTCTATGGGACTGCCTCAATGTTCTCGTCTCTCCCCTGTTTTATACAATGTTTTCACTTTTAGACCTTATGAGAGTCTGATCTATAAAACATCAAAGAATGCTCAGAAAAGAATGAAAGCAGTTCAATAGCAGCTGAACAACATTACTCTGTGCTGTCAAGAAGCTGGAGCGTCCATCAACCCTTCAAAAGCCCAGACATCGGTCTGCCCTCCCAACAAGAAGATTTCAGGAAAATTACCCTCACCTGTTTCCTTCAATGGAATGCCAATTGAATCTGCGGAGAACCTACGCGTTTTGGGTATCTGCTTTGACAGAATGTTGACCTTCAGTAAGAGTATTAAGATTATTAAATGCAAATAGGGCCAGTCTGCCATAAAAGCAGTTACAGTTAAAGGCACTGCACATCGTCAGCTCTATCAACTGTATCTCGCAGTTGTGCTCAGTGTGAATGAGCATGGATTTGGGCTTACAGCACTGCCCAGGAGCAATCTTCTTGAATTCGAAAGAATGCAAAATGAAGCAATGAGAATGATCTTTGGTACCATGAGGGACAGTCCAGTTGAAACTAAACGATACCTGCTTGACCTTCCTTCAAAGCAGTAAAGACACACGCTAGAAGAGGTGAAGGCATAATTCAGAGCACTTTAAAATCCCCAAGCCCACTGCATATGGCAGTCAAGGAAACAAAAGGTACTATCTTAGCTACTTCAACACCTTGTTTGAGACCCTTTGACAAGTCAAAAGTCTTCTTTAGTGTCCGAGCATTTTCTCTGCTTTAGACTTATTTTCTTCCTTCTAAAAGGCGTCCTTTTCCTTTTCCTGCTCGCTTCTTGACTGCTCTCTCTAAAAAGATGAAAACTCCTACCTCAGCGTGACTGACAGGAAAGGGTTGACACGCGCTGGGATAACACAAAGCACTGAGGCGCGAATTTTATTAGCACTTCCATGCTGACCCTCCATTCTTGGACGACAGGGATGACTCAGGGAGGGACAGCGTGCATTCGTAGTCAAGAGAAGACCAGGGCTGAGCTCAAATGGGGCAGACTGTGTGCGTGCGCGCGTGTGTGCGTGCGTGCGTGCGTGCATGAGTTCGTGTGTGTGTGTGTGTGTGTGTGTGTGTGTGTGTGTGTGTGTGTGTGTGTGTGTGTGTGTGTGTGTCTGCGAGAGAACGACTGTCACTGAAGATTGCTCAAACCAGACAGCACAAAGTTAAATCAGCCCGTAGATGAGGTGTGCGCCCAATGAGCATCCTTTACATAAAGGGCACGAGGAACCCTGTCATTATAACTGCTGGTCTATCATTGAGCTGCGCTGGACTCTATACCTGAAAAGCAAACAAACAGAGTAATGCATGATTGAGAATGACCTGCAACACACACACACACACACACACACACACACACACACACACACACACACACACACACAGAGAGAGAGAGAGAGAGAGAGAGAGAGAGAGAGAGAGAGAGAGAGAGAGAGACGATACAGAGAGAGAGAGTACATAAATTCTCTAAAAACTATCTCTAAAAATGACCAGAAACAGTCTCTGATCATGCGTGTTTCAGAAATGCATGCATATTACGTAAACGTGATGAGTTGATAAGACGACAGCCTTTAAGGTGACGCACGTCTAATATTCATGGTGCCTGAAGAGGATTGCCTTGCAGAGGGCGGTATGTGGCACCATGCATGTCATGTTTGAAACGTTCACTGCTCGCACTCGCAACTGTTCATTGGAACTAGCATTAGAACTAGATACCTGGTCACTTTGGTTGAAATATGGCATTCGGTTTAAATATTCGAATGTACACGAAATGCGTGCGGAATTGAATATTAAATAAGACACTGTCCAATAATAGTTATTTCATACCAGGTTTTACATTTGGTCAGTTGTATTTGTTCTTTCATCTCATTTTTTTATTTTGAAAATATAATTAAGTGTCAACTGTAGTAAAGTCCAGTGAAACTATAATCAGGTTATCACCATGAGGGATTTAAAGAAAACCAGGGGTTTGGAAGTAAAAACATAGTCATGTGCGTACTGTTCAGTAATAGTTGTCATTACTTTTCTTTACCATTCACACTTTATTATCAACCTTTTTTTTTCTTAGGTTGTTATGCATTTGTATATTTTCTTAGATTTTATCTTAATACAGATCTCATTTTTTTATCTTCTTTTCTTCATCTTCATCATCATCACCATCATCATCATCATCATCATCATCATCATCATCATCATCATCACCACCATCATCATCTCCACCACCATCATCATCATCATCATCATCATCATCATCATCATCATCATCATTTATAATTATGTATGGTGTGGTAGTGTGTTTGTTACTGTCTCTCACTTTCAAAAGTTTGGATGCGTGTAACGATTATTCCCTACACACACACACACACACACACACACACACACACACACACACACACACACACACACACACACAACACACCATACGAACATGGACAGACTAAGTTTCTTTTCTTTTATATGCTGCCTGAACCATCAAGACATCATAAACACGTATCACATAAATCATCAATGTAAATCAGTACAAGAACAGTGTACGCCAACACACAGCACGCAGATTAACATATCACATCAGCAAAGATATGTAATAAACACAGGAAGCTTAAATAATCACTCTCAGCCATTTAACATTCACGAAAACTGTCACAGTAAATATTGTTCGTGGCACAGACCTCGCTGGCACATCAGTAATGTCCTACCAGACACAGGTCACACATTTGGCTGTACGGACCCCAAGTCACAGTCATCATTTGACGTGTCCACAACAGTGATCAGAATACACTTTCCAATGATCTGTACACAATAATTTTCATTTTCTCAGTTCCAGAGCTCACCAACACTCACACCAGTATAATACATTATGGAAAAAGATAACATTCTTTTTAACAGTAATTGATTTGATTTGATCACTGTTCCACAATCACATACACATAGTCTCTCTCTTTGTCCACTCACTCCATTCTTCTCATCCTACTCTCGACTCGTACATTCCATAACCACAACTTCCCACAGTCACCCTATGTTTTGTCAAATCTTGTCAATCACAAGATCAATCGAGGGAACAATCAAATATGTTAAGCCTTCTCTAAGAACTGGCAGTGTCACGACCACCTGTAGGTAACCAACTCCATTAGTACTAAGCCTAACGTCCCTTTTTAACTAGTCACACATACCTGATTACCACCAAAACTAAGTTGGGAGTCTCTCTTCGGCACAGTGGGGATGTTTCCAGGTCGGTAAAATCTACAGACACTAAAAGGAAATCCTCGCTCACCTGACTGACAACAAAACGCGGGTGAGTAGCTGTCAGGTAAACAGGTGAACAGGTAAACTGACGCCATCTCAGAATTGTCCCCACAATTTGCGACCAAACAAAAATGGTCCGTCACAATCATCATCATCACCATCATCATCATCATCATCATCATCATCATCATCATCATCAGTATCGTTGTTTTTGTTGTCGTCGTCCTCGCCGCCGTCGTCGTCGTCATCATCATCATCATTATCATCATCATCATCATCACCATCATCATCATCATCATCATTGTTACAGATGGTGCGCGGTGCGTTTTTTGCTGTCTGACTCTCACCTGAAGAAGTTTGGATGCGTGTACAACTTGCCCCTTACACACACCCATACCACAATAACATAGATAGTCAGGTAAGAATTTAATTTCTTTGTTTTTTTCTTTTCAAAACCAACAGAAGTAGCATCAGTCCTGAGAAAAAAAAGGATTACCCAGCCTAGGTAGCAACAAACAACAGATGCAGAGGACAAGATTCCCTGAGTTCTCAAAGTTTCAGCCACTCAGGAGTCCAAGAAATAGACGTTTCAGCACGACCAGCATCTTTGATTAAATCAGATAGTTGAGCACTCAAAGTAGCAAAACCCAGGAACATATCTCCTGTAAAAACTGAGCAACCCCAGAGAAAGATCTGACCTGCTTCCTGGGAGTAGTAGTGGATATCTTCAAGATCTTATCAACCTTCTCTCCCTTCAGGACGCATAGTACCACCTCCAACAACATGACCGAGAAACTCAAGTAAAACGAACGAGGCCTGCCTCGATCTTCGAGGGACGGAGCTGTGAGGATGAAATACCTCAGACAAGAAAGCACAGCACACCCTTCACATGACTAAGATGAGCATCCCATGACACACTGTACACAAGAATATCATCAAAGAAGTTGATAGCGGAAAACTGATCTAAAGCCCAGCATACGCATCATACGTGAAAAACACTGCAAGAGCCGACACAAGTCCAAAAGGCATCCTGACAAACTGGAACAGACCCATGTGTGTTCTAAAAACCGTCTTCGGACGATCCTCGGGCTTAACCACGATCTGTCAGTATCCTTTCGCGAGATCTATGTTTGTGAAAAACTGAGCATCAGCTAACTTGCAAAAAAGACTCTCAGCGTCAGGAATATGTTCAGCATCAAAGACGATAATCTTATTATTAAAAGACCTGAAATCAAAGCAGAAAGGACACGTACCATCTTTCTTCCTGACCAACACAACTGGAGATGCATACGGACTATTCGATGGCTCAATGATACAAAAATCCAGCATAATACCAATCTCTCTCTCAACACCCTCTTTCGCAGCAGAAAAAGGGGATGTCATAACGCTTCTTTCTAACAGGGACATCTGTTGTAAGAATATCTCTCTAAGAGTACATCACCTGAGAAAGAACCTGGTTTAGGAGTTTAAAATGTCCTGAAAATCATCAAAGACTGCACGCCCCCTGGAAACTGCTGTCAGACCAAACACAATCAAACTGTACTGAACGGACATCTTGGTCTGGGATAGAAGACCGTCATCAGGACAGTTGAAGTAGGAATGGGTAAAGCGTCATCACAGTCCTGGACGACACCAGCCGTACAAACCACTTCACGAACATCAGACCCTGGAGAGGGATCCTGTTTAATTCCAGAAAGACCAACTCCTGGAGAACACTCCTAAGAAACCTGTTCTTAGTCACAAGTTAAAGGTGCTCTATCTGAACAAGGCACTGAGGCACCCTGTGAAACTGTCGGTACAATATCAGAAGTAGACACAGCAGACACACCAGAAGATGCTAACTGGAGGCAAGACTTCAATGACTCATCATCCTGCTGTTTGTGAACAAGGTCAGAACAAAGGCTTTTTCGTCCACAACATGCTGAGCTCTAGCCCTTGTAACGGCCAGCTAAAAGAGACAGGTTCGCCAGATACATCACTCAACTCACCGCTAACAGAAGCTCCAGGATCATTACCCATCATGAGATGTGCGACAGGGCTATCCAAGACTCAACAATTTAAATCGCCCACAACCTAAGGACAACTTACTGAAACTGTAGCCAGTGGCCAGTGGAAACTCATCATCCACACGGCCACCAACAGAAACACACTTCACTGAGATCCCTAATCTGTGACTGCCAGGAGAGCTAAACCGTTGCGAACACTACAAATGGTAGAACCAGTATCACGCAGAACAGAACACAAAAGTGCCATTCACAGAACCCGAACTCCAAATGTAACTTGCCTGTGAACTCGCCAGCAGCTAGACAAGCAAAAGGAGTATCAAGAACACAGAACAAGCAGCACTGGAATGTTTACTGTCAGTTGAGTTCTCGACAACCGTAGAATCAACAACCACACAAAAGGACATTTGTCTGGTGGCTGAGGTTACAAACTGTACAAGGGTTTCTACCAGACATCCATGGACACGTAGCAGCTATATGTCCTGTCTTCTTGCACACAGAAAAAACATACAACCACTGGCAGACTGATCAGAAGCATTTCCTGTGGAAACTCTTACTACCAGATGTATGACGGGCACCACGACCCCACGGTAAACAGTTACCACCAAAGTTTGTTTCCACGACCAGCTGAGGAACTCGGATTCTGACCACTCCACTGAAAAGTAGAGTACCTGTGTGTCCTATATCAGAGACTGACCATGGTATTGAGTTCTATCAGATCGCCCAGAAGTTCCATAAGCAACAGAAGCAAAGACCTTTACATCAGCTTTCCTAGAAAGTACCTAGTGGGATGAGCATGTCTGTACGACTCAGCAGACGTGATCATATCAAAAAATGTGTTCTCGTCCTTTTCGCACAGAAAAGTGACCAAGTCCTTAGAGACACACTCCCCAAAACTGTGTTATCGCAAGATAAGATCCACCAGACCTTCAATAGAATTTTCAATCTTTGATCAAGAAATCCAACAGTCAAACAAATGAAAACGCCTAAGTTCAGCCGCAGAGGGTTTCGAAAGGCTCATCTGAGCTAGGCTTAGCCTCATGAAAACGCTTACGAAAACCATTGGGAGAACATTGAATTTATTTTTCTCAGTAAGTTGTCTTTCAGAAGGTCATATGATAGAACATTATTTTCAGCGAGACTGTGAGACAGAGAGTTAAAGCGGAACCCTCAAGCAATGCAGACAGGTATGTAGCCCACAAACTCTCAGAACCAACTTAAAGAAAGGAGCATGGGTTTCAAAACGAAACAAGTCACTGTCTATGTCATCAGTTGTTTCCTTGAAGAGGGGCAGCTTAGG
Source organism: Conus betulinus (assembly GCA_016801955.1). Classification (NCBI taxonomy): domain Eukaryota; kingdom Metazoa; phylum Mollusca; class Gastropoda; order Neogastropoda; family Conidae; genus Conus; species Conus betulinus. The sequence continues at coordinate 56,271 of JADBJO010010561.1, read as the reverse complement.
AAAAGTAGGACGAGGGGCGTTCAAAACTGGGTAAACAGAACCCTGACTGCCATTGTTCTGTCTTGAACCTGCACTTTTCTGATGAGAAACCACTTTCAACTGTATTCTTTCAGTTTCATCTATCTAATTTGTCTCTTCCCTTTAGTTCCTCTTGAATTCGCTCGTGCACTCTTTTAGTTTCTCTTACATATGTACATCTTGCTCTCTTTTAGTTATCTACTTTTCCTGCATTCTTTTCATTTTGGTTCTTTCCTCTCTTTCCATATCTTGAGCAATGCATTTATCGACATAGGCCAACAGGGACTCTCCCTCCGAATCACATACATACCTTACTTCGCTGTAAATATTTAACGAAAATTTTGTCTTCGTCCATAGAGGACACAGCAGGACTTTCTTCTTTAGCACCCTCTGCCATAGTGAAAATATGAAATTATGTCCTGTCTAACCGGACACAAACACTAGTGGACCTAATACAAACAATTGCTAGGAAAAGCCAAAAGGGTTTTTCAAACCTCTGTCCAGTTCTCTCTCTCTCTCTCTTCTCTCTCTCTCTCTCTCTCTCTCTCTCTCTCTCTCTCTCTCTCTCTCTCTCTCGCCACACACACACACACACACACACATACACACACACACACACACACACACATACACACACATATATATATATATATATATATATATATATTGAATTATAAACAAAGCTTGCTCTTATGTCTCAGATTGTATATATATATATATATATATAATATATATATATATATATATATATATATATATATAAGTTCTTATGGGACATAAGGGAATTTGTGGTGTGAGTGCGATTATTCCGGTATTTTCCGGCAAGACGAAAGTTTTAACACATGTCAGGCATGCGCAAAAAAACACTCCCCTTTTCGACGTATGTCAGGCAAGCGTAAAAAGCACTTCCTTTTTCGAGTAACACACACTAGCAGTGAAGACGCACTCTCGGCTCCACGAAAAAAATTCCTGTCGCCCAAACAAGATAAGTCTTGTGCTCTTTCTCGCCTGTACTTTGCCTTTGTGTACAGTTTGCTGTGTTCGCCCTTCTTGACTCATTCACTTGTGGCTTGCACTGAACCTTTGTTACACTTGCCGTGTGAGGCTATCGGTGGGCTAGTCATTATTTCTAGCACTTGACTTATTTTGGCGATCGTCGTTGTCCTGGTTCGTGGTTATCGGGCGTAACCCGGTTCGTGGTTATCGGCGTTTTACTCCACGCCCAGGTTGTTTGGTTGCGGCCTTTCTAGACCTCGCGCGCCCTCCCTTAAGGCCCTCCTGCTATGTATTTTCCAGTCACGCCACATACTTGTGCGACGCTCACGCCACTACTTGGGCGACGACCATGTGGCCGGGTCTCAGCCGCCATCTTCCTTGCGCCGGTCGGGCTTTTCTCCCGTCGGCTCAGCTTAATAAGTCCACTGTGCTACACGTGGTTTGGCTACTACATTTATCGTTTTCAAATTTTTTTGCTCATCATTTATCGCATCATTTATCGTTCTCCAACGTGTGCATAGCGATCTCGACCTACCTTCGCGATCGCATTTGTACTTCGTTCACGCAGCGTTACTCAGCACTTTTCGGTGACGGTGCTGTGGACCGGTGATCGAGTTTCCCACCATTTCTTGACCACCCCCGGCACATCACACATAGCTAACACGCGAGTCTTCGCTCACCTACCCCTTGCGCGCGCGTTTATTATATCTCTGTGCCGTGTTTATTATATCACGGTACTAGTATATTTAGCTTGTATATTTATACCTCTACGCGCGGCCGATCGCCTCCCTTTGCGATCGTGTGCTCCTGTTAAAAAAAAAAAAAAAAAATTCACATCGACGTGGGGGCTCGTCGGGATTGTAAAATACACTTTGGATGTTCAATACAATTCACTCAAAATTTTCTTTCCTTTGGCGTAGTCCAAACATTTGGGCAAAAGAGCAGAATTAAGTGCAAATAGGCTGATTGAGAGGAGTCCATGAGGGAAACCTATATATATATATATATCAAAGAAGATTTTTTAAGCAAACACTAACGACCAATCACTCTTTAAAAAAGACTAAATATTTTTCAAACCCAAGAAACGAAAAAGATAGAAACAGTCAATAAAACAGGAATTCAGGGATATGGAGAGAAAGAACCAACAATACAGTTGGCAATTAATGCCAAATAATTAGTGAAATTAATAATCAAGAAAGGGAAGGGAGTATATATCTGTCCGGAGTGGCAGTAAACTGTCCAACGGGGCAAGCATAAATCGAGCAATGGCACAGGGATAATAACAGAATATAAGCAATGATGTGTTTTCTTTTTTTTCCTATTTTTTTTCAAATACTAAGCACTGAAAAAACAATCAATATTGTTCTTTCTAATGGTGGTTCAGGTCAGCCATTTACACACTCATTCAAGAGAGAAGATCCCCAAGAACGCTAAAGAAGCAACACAACCCCAAGTAAAGACAGAAACAGAAACAATCAGAGAGATAACTGAAGATAATAAACATAAAGCCCACAAAGGAAGAAAGAACTAGGCCCTCGTATCTCCAGACGATACAAAAGGAGACACCCTGTCACGCTGGAGTCGGGGAAAGAAATTAAACACAAACAGTCATGCAACAAAACAATACAACACAACTCAATCACTCAAAAGGAAGGGGATCGTTGAACGTCACCTATCCTTATTAATTGGGGCCAGCTTAGGGGCACAAAAACTAATCCTACCACTAAGACAAACTTAAACTAAACGGGGTCAACCAGATATTACGGATGGTGTGCGTTGCGTGTTTAGCTGTCTGACTCTCAACTGAAGAAAACTTGGATGCTTGTACGACTTTTGCCTACACACACCCACAACACACACGAACATAGACAGCCAGGCGACAAGTTAAGGTTTTTGTGTGTGTGTGGTGTGTGTGGGTGTGTGTGTGTGTGTGTGTGTGTGTGTGTGTTTTTGTTTTCTTTTCCTGCCTGAACCATCAAATCCTAACAAATACATATTACATAACAATCATAAACAGGCACATCACAAAAGTTCTCGCCACCACCAAACGACGCAGAACGAACACCAGATACTATACTGTCACATCAAACCAAGCTGGCATCCACAGCAGTGTCACCACAAAACAGTCTATGCACTTGGCCGCATCTGGCCCTAATCACACAGTCTTCACACCGTTTCAGAAACCACTCACGGGAGCAGATCGTGGAGTTCTTCCAGGGACTCCCACAACAGAAAAACACACGTCGACTCGACGGAAAACGAAGTCGCTCAGGCAGTAAGTTCACGGAGTCCTGCCAGCGACTCCACACAACAGAAGAACATAAAATAATCGTCGTTCAAACAAACTCTGAAGCCCTTTCACACACCAGCTCGTTGCTGACCACACGGACAGCTTCTCAACACCCCCACAGGGCGGAGACAGCGGCTGGGCTCGTGCTGCAACCCCACACCTGGTTTGCAATGCACACAAAATCTCTACTGACCCTCGGTCAGTCTCTCCACACCCCCACGGAGCAGAGAGACAGGGGCTGGGCACGGGCTGCACCCCACACCCGATGGCTGTCAGCTCCAGGTCGGACACGGGGGCTTCACCGACACCTGGGGAGCAGACTGTCAGCAAGGACCTGCCTTCAGCGTCCTTTCAGCTCTCTGAAAGTGTTACTTGGCCGGTAGCTCTTCGGAAACTCCAGGGAAATCCTCGCTCACCCGACTTTCACAAAACGCAGGTGAGTAGCTGTCAGGTGAACAGGTCAACCAGTGTTTCAGGTTTACCTGTTCCGGTCAAACGTGCCGCCCAAATCTGGGACTTGGCGAAATATGGTTCGCCACAATCATCATCATTATCATTATCATTATCACCATCATTATTACAATTGTAACTATTCTCTTCATCCTCTGCTTTTTTTTCTTTCTGTATTATGACATTGTTTTGTTACTCTTATTGTAGTAATATCATCATCATCATCATCATCATCATCATCATCATCATTATCATCATATTTTTGTCATTATTATTATTATTATTATCATCATCATCATCATCATCATCATTATCATTATCGAGTGTTGTTGTCATCATCATTATCACTATCATTTTTATATATCATGATAATTATCATTATCATTATTATTATTACTATTATCATTATTTTTTATGTATTATTATTATTATTATTATTGTAGTGATTATTGTTAGTAGCAGTAGCAGCAGCAGCAGCAGCAGCAGTAGTAGTAGTAGTAGTAGCAGTAGTAATAGTAGCGTTCTCGTTGTTGTTCCTGTTTTTTTCATCATCATCATCATCATCATCATCATCATCATCATCGTCATCGTCATCATCATCATCGTCATATCATCATCATCATCATCATTACCATCATCATCATCATCATCATCATCATCATCATCATCATCATCATCATCGTCGTCGTCGTCGCCATAATCATTCCTTTTCTGTTTCAGTATGGCTTTGATCTATGACGTCTCTCCTCTAACTCATTTCCTTCTTCACTTAGGCTACAGTCTATAGTTTTGATTTTTCACCCATGCTGAAGTCTGCATCCAGAACGAAGAGATAAGTGACTGTGTGTTTGTTCTCTGCCTCTCTGCTTTGAATATTGCCTTTGCTGCTGCTGAAGAAGACCCGATGGGTCATTACTTGCATTTTTTTTTGCTTTATGTTCGATGGAAATCATTTCTGAATGTTTGAAAGTGCAAGAGATAAAGAAAAATCTCTCTCTCTCTCTCTCTCTACTCTCTCTCGCTCTCTCTCTCTCTCTCTCTCTCTCTGTCATGGTGATGTAGCCTCACATGGCCACATGTGACGTTCCGTCGCGTACGCCCTTATTTGAAAGAAAGCATTTCCCCAGTAGGGAAAAAAAAAAAGGTAAAAGAAAGGATAATTTACATGGCCTGACCAGTGTGATCGGTGTTGCTGTGGCTATAGACGTAGGGGTGATTATTATTGTTGAATGGACGGACGTTGTCCATTGGTCAAGTAACCAAGGGCTGGTAATGCGTAGAGTCAGACGAGTACCCACTGCACCTGTACTCAGGAAGACCGCAGGAGGAAGGGAAAAATAAGTATAGGGGGAAAACAAATGGCTTGGGGACACTGACCAGACAGGTTGTTTGGAACCGTAGAACGAGATTCGCCTGCAATCTACCATTACCAGGTGAGGTATAGACAGATGGGGAGAGAAAAGAGAGAGAGTTTAAGAAAAGGGAAAAAAAAAAAAAATAAAAAGGGAAAAGAATTTATCCATTATTCAGATTTTGAAACAGATTATTTACACGGACTTAAATCGTGTGTTTCAGCCCTTCCCGGTGCTGGTGGCAGCACCAGTAATGGTACAAGCGACTGTGGCAGTTGCATAACAAGTATTTGGGCTACAGTGCTGTGGCAGCTCCTAATTGAGAAGAGGACGACGACTGCCGCAGTCGTGAAAAAATTTTAAAGAGTTTGTCATGTTCTGATTGTCCCCCTGGGTCGGGAACTAAGATGCCATTCCTATATTTTAAGCCATCTTTTGATTCTTCTTTGGAAAATGTATACATTGTTCCTCCAGTGAGGAGTAGAAACCATTGAAAGATGTATCTGTGAACTCCTATGTGCAATGAGATGAAATTTGGTCCCAGCTAGTGGATCTGTGGAATGATTGTACCTCCACTGGAGAGGAGGAATGGAGATCAATGTGGTAACAAAAAAAATATGTTGTTGATGTTGGAAAAATTGGTTATCGTTAAGTAAATTATTCCCCGGAGAGGAGGGGAGAAGAAGAGTTATTGTAGTGCGACTTCTGGTTGTTTGGAGAGACTGCGTGTGCACGGAGTGAATGCTGAGCTGAGTGCGTGTATGCATTTGTGCTCAGTGTGACTCTCTCTCTCTCTCTCTCTCTCTCTCTCTCTCTCTCTCTCTCTCTCACACACACACACACACACACACAAAGACACAAACGTCCACACCCACTAACACACACGTTCACACACACGAATACCTTCTCTCTGGATGTTCTAGTACTGATCAGAATATAAAAAATGTTTACATTTCGTCATGTTCATGGTTCACCAATTCTGTCATCCTTACACTGGCTTCCAGTTCAATCTCGCATTGACTTTAGAGTTCTCCTCCTGGTTTTCAAATCACTGATTAATCTAGCTCCCTCCTACCTCTCTGACCTCCTCTATCTCTATGTTCCGTCCGCAACTTGCGCTCATCTTCCGATTCTCGTCTGCTTCGGCTTCCCTCGGCTCGCCTGAAAACTTCAGGCCAACGATCTTTCTCTTACCAGGCACCTGCTCTATGGAATAGTCTCCCTTCTTCTCTGCGTGCGTAACACGGACTCTTTAGAGACTTTTAAAACCTCCCTAAAGACACATCTTTTCCCTCGGACTGATTAATGATATTCACTTACTACTGTGCACGTGTTTGCTGATGTTGAAAACGCTCGTCTGTCTGTCTGTCTGTCTGATTTTTTTTTTTTCGGCGGGGTGTGTGTGTGTGTGTGTGTGGTGTGTGTGTGTGTGTGTGTGTGTGTTGTGTGTGTGTGTGTGTGCGTGTGCGCGCGCGCACGCTTGTGTGTGTGTGTTGTGTGTGTGTGTGTGTGCGCGCGCGCGCGCGCTTTGAGTTAGAGTTATAATTTCATGTTTTTCTGTAATATGCGCTTTGGGCTCTCACGAGGTAGAGAGCCCTATAAATATCCTTTTACCTTACATTTACATTATATTACAAGCACTGCATTTCATTCTCAATGACTTACAGATTTTGCAATTGCATCATAAAATTAGAGAAGTGTATATACATTTTCTAGCATAAATCATTGTTATTGGTTTCCTGTACACAGTACCCCTAATGTTTTTGAGTATTCCAAATCAGTCAAGAGATAAAAATGATTTTTTTTTGTATGACTGAAATGAGCACATTTTAACGAATGTGTTTTCAAACGCTTACAAAGTGAGAAGTCGAGAATTTGTTCGTTGAAAAACAGAAACTGTGATAGCTTTCAATACTGAAGATGGAAAAGACTAGTATGAAAAAAGGTAGCAGGTTTCACAGCGCTGTCGGTGACAGAAGTTGTTGTAAAAATGCTATAGCAGTGTAGATATGTTTGCCCTGTCTTGATTAGACTTTTGGAATGAAGCTTTAGAATCTCACCATCTCAGGAGCTATTATCATTGGAACAATGCCTATGCTGCCTCTGTCACTGTGTCACCTTTATTATTCCAGGAGCTGAACAGATGTGAATTCACAGTCAGGTGACTGGAGTGAGGTTTATTTATGAACTGTTCTGTAGTTTGACCAACAGATATTTCAGGATCTTTTCTTCCTGTTTTTTTGCCCTTCTTTTCTCCAAACACGACATTCATCGTATAAAGAAAAGGGTTTTCACAGCCGCATTGAGTGGCATTACGATGGTTGCCATAGCTACGTTGATCTCACCAGGTAGAGGAAACCCTGCAGTTGACAAAAGCCCCAGCACACCAATGGGGAACCAACAGAGAAAGTCTGTTGCCGCCACAGTGATCAGCCGACGAGCAATGTTTTAGATCTTGGTTTGTTCTTGTGGCATCAACAAATGCCATAGTGTTGGCCCTTACAGCCATGTAGATCGCAGTTTGCCCAACTGCTATAGCAAGAAACAATAGCATGTTAAGAACAATAAGAATACCAAAGGCATACCAATGACCAGGAAATTCACCGTGGGAGATGGGCAGTGGAATACAGATTGCTGACTGACTGTAGAATCCCCAGTGGACATGTGCAGGGAGGAGAGGAATACTGACCAGTGTGACAACAGCAATCCAGTGAGCACAACAGACCAGCCGAGCAGACCAGGGCTGGAAATGGACATGGCTGAAAGGAAACCGTATGACCAGGAATCTGTCAAGGGTAATGAGGGTGATGATAAAAGCTGACATTTCATTGGACATGAGTGCCATTGTTCCAGCCATTTGACAGACTGTGCTGTTTCTCCACTGAATGTCCTGCCACAAGTAGATGTTCTGAAACAGCCTGTCTGCTGCACCTACAATAGCGAGAGATAGATCCCCATTAACCCATCAGATACACACACAGGTGTGTGACAAAAATCCCGTAACTAGACACATTGGCTCTTTGTGCCTTTAAGCGGATTATCAAAGTAGATATGTTTCCGATTGTGGCAAGGGTAGCACAAAGAGCACCATGAATAACCCGATACACGTTGGAACCTAGAAGGTTATCACACGAACTCATGTTGTCAATAGGAGCATGGCAATTATGCACGCTAAACTCTGAAGGAAGAACTTGAGGACAGCAGAGCTTATAATTATCAGCATTGAGCTGGATCAGGCTTTTCAGTTTCTTGAAAAAGGTTGACCCAAACTGTGCTATTTCATTGCCACGTAAATCAATTAACTCTAACCTGGTCAGGTACTTTGCTTTACTATTTACTATGTGTTTAATCCCACATTGTGACAGATTTAAATGATGCAGGCTATCAAAACTGTCAAATACATTGACATCTAACTGAGCAATTGACACACCATGCAGATCCATAGTTAGTAATGAAGGAAACGAGAGACATTCATTGTGGCTTTGTGAAAATAACGACAAGATTGGGTTTTGTGATAGGAATAAATGTCGCAGATTCCCTAAGTATTTTATATCAAACGTACGTATGGTTGTGATTTCATTGATGCTTAAATCCAGAGTCTGCATGTTTGGAAACGAAATGTTGAAACACATGGTCCAGGTGGCATTGAGAAAGGTCCAAGAAAATCAACATAGAAAAAGAAGATAATTGGTTAAAGCAATATCATTACCACTCACATCCAGTGCTCGAAGGTCATGTGGAAAACGCTCTATGTTAGAGAGAGATCACTGCATTTGAATGCCAGACCCAAGACAGAGACATTTTAGTGGACATGAAAGATCACACAGCAGTTCATCGTCATGTTGAGGACACTGGTGAGTTCCATCACAGACGTGATCAGGATGCAGGCACACTGTAGACCCTCGACATCGGTAATACCCCAAACACTGTGGATCTTCACATCCTGATTCATCTTCCTTTCTTGGACAATCAAACACCCCCCACAGCGCACAAATACAGGCAGACAGTACCCATTATCTGGGCACTGGAAATGAGTTTTTGGGGCATAGTCCATTTTGTGTACAGTTAACGGCACTGTTGTCATCTCCTTCAATACTTTCAATCAGCATTTGTATGATGAAGCGCCCTCGTCCATCTAAAAGAATGACGGCAGGGGGTGGAGGAACCCATTGTGACGTTCTCAAAGTGAACAAACGTATTGGCACACTTCTGTTCATCATAGCCGTTGATACACCAGATTATGTCATTGCAGACCTCAGATTGCGGGTAACACTGAAGACATGTGCACGCGCGCGCGCGCGCGCGAGGTCACACACACACACACACACACACACCACACACACACACACACACACACACACACACACACACACACTGTGTGCATGCGCAATCACATACATACACATATTCAAACAGAACTAAGTAAACACATTTGGAAACTTAAAGATAAAAAATAGACTACAATATATCATGGAAAATTATAAAAAGAGCAACACCATACAATATATCTCTAAAAAAAAATGCAACCTATGTTCCACAGAAAAGTGGCTGATATTATGCAAACCTCATCTAGCAATCCTGGATTCAAAAGTAGAGATCGTAAACAATTGCAGGCACAAATGGAAATCCTTGTCAACACACCATTTCTTAACACACCCTCCCTGAACGCACCCCCCCCCCCCCCCCCCCCAAAAAAAAAAAAAAAAAAAAAAAAAAAAAAAAAAATTTCAAAATTGTAAAAAAAAACTACAGGCCAGGTGAAACATATGCAGAGCTCACGCTTGCACACACACACTATATGACACCGGTGGCGTGCCCAGACTGAATACCCTGACGAGAGCAATAGATCGAAACAATTTTGTTGGTTTTTTTTAACCTCCATTTTTAATCATACTTGTAAACTTATGTCGCTCCCTTTTTGGTTGAGCATTTTTAGAGAGTTCTTAGCGGCTCTCTGATTTTATATATGTAGAAAGAAACTCGTGGAAAGCGTGGCAGCAGAGAGTCCTCAGAAGAGAAGCCCCCCTTCAAACAAGTGTTTCGGCCCTTAACTCCTGACACTCTCTAGGGGGGTTGGGCCACACCCAGTTCATGACGCCGTATGTCCCTCTGCAGTGAGGACTTTGACCTGATAGCCTTCTCTCCTCAGGCTGTTTGCCAGATCAGCATACTTTTCAGTCTTGTAGATTTGAGCTGCCTCCATTCTGTTCTCACATGGCACCGTGAGCTCGATCATGATCAGCTGCTTGGTTAACTGAGAGTGGGACTACTATGTCTGGTCTCATGCCACTCTTGCTGATGATCTCTGGGTGACTCTTCCATTCTGGGAGGTCTGCAGTGCACTCCCATTCATCTGCCCCGTCCAGCAAACTCTGTCTTCTGGTTCCGAGTGGCACTGTTGTTCTTGGCCATGATTCGCTGCCTCCTGCCGTGAAGAATGTTGCGGGTGCTTTTGGAGTCCTGATTTTCCCTTTTGTGGTGTTGGTACTAGCCCAGACTACTTGTACAATCTCTTTGAACACTTGGTTGTGCCTCCATGTGTACCTTCCTTGAGCCAGGGCTACTTTACATGAGCTAAGGACATGCTCCACTGTTTGTTTTTCATGGCAGAGGGGGCATGAAGGATCGTCTGTTTATCCCCACTTCACCAGGTTTGCATTTGAGGGCAGAAGGTCATATGCAGATCTAAGAATGAAGCTGATCCTGAGAGGGGGCCATGTGCCATATGTCATTCCAAGTGAGACTTCGTTGGAGTGCATTCTCCCACGTTGTCCATTGCCTTGTCCGTTATCTGTTTTAGGACCACTTTTGTTTTCTGTTTACATTAATGACCTGCCCTTTGTACATTCAATGCAGTTGTGAAATGTTTGCTGATGACACTTCTTTACAAGATAAAAATAGAAATGCATCTGAACTCGTAACTAATCTAGAAGATAATCTTAACAGACTTGACGAATGGACTGAACTGAATCATATGGCTCTCAATATCAGCAAAACTAAATGTATTTATGTAACCTCCCGCCAAAAAAGGAAGAAAATGTGTTCCCCCTTTGCACCGCTATACCTTACAGGACAAATTATCAAAGAAGTAGTCTCACATAAAGTTTCTAGGAGTTATTATCGACAACGATTTACTATGGTCTGAACATATTTCCGATTTAGGGAAAAAAAAAAATCTCAAAAAGACTATACCAGCTTTCAAAAATTAAGAATGTTCTAAATCTACATTCCAGGAAAATGTTCTTTCATGCACACATCCTATCTCTAATTAACTACGCATCCACATTATGGGATAACTCAAGTGAAACTAACTTAAGATACATAAATCGATTATACAAAAGAGCTATAAAATTAATTAAACTAAGTCCTAACACTTTGAGTAAATATGATTATAAGAATTTGGATATTCTTCCTCTTAAAGAGAGGCTCTATTTCAATAAATATTTGTTCATGTACAATGTTGTGAACGGAATATCTCCGAGAAAAATTGTACGGTATTTCTCCATCAATGAAAACAGACACAACCACAAACTTTCCTTTCCCAGACCTCGAAACGATCTGTACAAATCAAGTTTTGCATACTCTGGTGGATCTATTTGGAATAATCTACCCATACACTTGAAATGTATCCGGTCTAGAACTGGTTTTAAAAACGCACTAAGAAAATATTTGTTAAGAAAACTATAAACAAAACGCTATTTACTTTGACTTGTTATGTAATATCTCTCTCTCTCTCTCTCTCTCTCTCTCTCTCTCTCTCTCTCTCTCTCTCTTCTTCTTCTTCTTCTCTCTCCTTTATTCTCTTCACGCCTCTTTCAAGTCTTGATATGTAACGTACTTGTATTAATCATGATTTTGGGAAAGTTGAATTGTAACCAATTTATAGTATGACTATTTGTTGTATATACACATGGGTGTGTACTTAATATGTCTGCTTAACTTCTATATGTATTCATGGTGTTCCTTTTTCTTATATATGTGCTTTTTGTGTGCGTGTGCGTGTGTGTGTGTGCGCGCGCGCGCGTGTGTGTGTGTGTGTGTGTGTGTGTGTGTGTGTGTGTGTGTGTGTGTGAGTTTGGGTGTGCGTGGTTCCTCTCGGTCTAAAGTTAATTTTTCAGTTGATACTGTTTGCATGCCCATGTTGTTTTCCTTGAAATGATTAGTCTTTGCATGTTGCCTTATGATGTGGGTTTTTTTGAATGTTGCCTTATGATGCCCTTTTCTTATTGTTTTGGAGGGCAGGATGTAAAAAAAGCTGTATAGCTTATTCCTTTACCCTCAATAAAGATCATTTTGACTTGACTTGACTTGCCCTTGCTGGCTCTGCTGAACTGCTTTTTGGAGTCGTTTTTGGTCTTCTTCTTTTCTCATCTCCTGAATCATCATGTCTCTTCTGGCTTTTCCTTTGGCCTTTGACCACCATTCAGCTTTGATCACCCAAAAGCAAAACTTGCTCTTACGTCTTAGATTGAAGAAAACAGGGGGAGATAAGGATATATGTCTGCAGTGGTGGATAATTCTGCCTAATTAACAGTATGCGCTTGAGTGGGTGAATGGGGAATATTAAATGCTTCTTAAAATATGCCTTCAGCAAGCTTATGGTCTCCAAGCGGGAGACAATCTCCAATGGGGAGGAAATTCACTAACATGTAACTCCTGGTCAGATACCGGTATTCCTGGTCAGATATAACTCCTGGTCAGATACCGGTATTCCTGGTCAGATACCGGTATTTCGAACATATAACTCCTGGTCAGATACCGGTATTCCTGGTCAGATACCGGTATTTCGAAACCTGATTGTCTCTCACCACTGACCGCGATAAGTTGTAATTTGATTTCTTTGCCTTTTCGGTTTTAAGAAGAATGCTAACCCAGAAAAAGGCTGGTGTGCAATACCGTAGTATGTTTGTTGAGTTTTCAAAAAACCAACCAAAGGTGCCACCTAATAAGCAAAAGAAAATCATGAAAGAGCAATACAAGCTGCATTTTCTTGTGAAAAGTGGAAAATATAAAAAAGATAACATCTAAAGACACAAGTGCTGAGGGCCAGTTCTTGGAATGAATCCACAAGGGACTAAATTCCAATAAACTAATATTTTCCAAGGATAAGTACTGAGCACCATTCCAGCAACTTACAGAGCAACTTGGTGTTGCAATGACTGCAAAAAATATTCAATTATAAACAAAGTTTGCTTTTATGTCTTAGATGGAAGAAATAGGGAGAGATAAGCATACATATCTGCAGTGGTGGATAATTCTGCCTAATTAACAGTATTTGCTTGAGTGGGTGAATGGGGAATATTAAATACTTCTCAAAATGAGCCTTCAGCAAGCTTATAGTTTCTAAGGGGGAGACAATCTCCAGTGGGGATGAAACTCACTAATATATAACTCCTGGTCAGATACCGGTATTTCAAAACATATATATATATATATATATATAAACGCACACACATAGATAGATAGATAGATAGATAGACAGATAGACAGATAGATAGATAGATAGATAGCAGTAACAGCTTTGATACAGCAGCAGCAGCAATGGTTGTGCAGTAATATATTATTAATATCTCGGTTATTTTACTGACTTCTTTTTTATTTTTGCCTCTTTTCCCTAAAGCTAAAATGTTCTCCCCTTGTAAAGATAGACCCATGTCAAGAGACTGTAACATATTCCAACGGCTTACTCTGACACCACACAACCATACAAACCTGTAGGCTACCTCCACACCGTAAAGGCATGCTATCTGTACAGGGAGAAAAACACACAGAAATCTTCATCACTGTTGTCCACACAGTCTTGACGATGGTCACACACTAACGTGTATGACAAGGACTGCCGAGCTATCCTGCATGAAAACTGCATTGGGACAGACGAACGCAGGGAAGTACATGCTGAAAATGAAGACGCAATCTGACTTTGTGTTTTAAACACATGTCTGAAGTTTTGCCTCCCCAGCATGCAGTCTGCTTGTCCTCGTCAAACAGACAATGAGTCATATGACCCCCAGGATACGTGACCAGTGTGGTGAAGTATCCCTTTGGCGTATCACAGTCCAGTGACTGAAGGGCAAGTGGTTGCAGTCTTCTGTGGGGAGGAGCTGCTTTACCTTCACAAAGATATAAATTCGATGAAGCGCGCTTCACACAATTGTAAATGTGCAGTTTATTTGTAGGTGCTGTCACCCTGTTCCTGAGCGGTTGTATGTTGGAGGCGCTGTCAATGCGCAAGTGTGTCGTAGGTCTGGATAAAAAACTGATTCTTTCAAGAAGTACAGTATAAGCAACTGTCTGGTCACTCCAGATCAATAAATCTTTATACCTGGTAAAATATAATGTAATAGCATCCATGTGCAAGACTTGATCAACAGAATGCGTGAAGGTGTTTTTTCAACTACCAACTATAAAACGATGATGGAGCAATCGAAGTGTTTTCGTCCCATTGAAATGGTACTTATTTTTGCATGAACAGATAATATAGCATGTAGTAGTCTAATTAGACTCTAAGTCGGAACCTAAGAAGCGCACTAAATGAACGTAACACACACTAAAGTAGCAGAACTCGACGTAATGGTCTTCTCTAGGAGAATGGGAACAAACAAACAAACACAACAAACAAGGAATGTAGATACATTGATGAGGAAAAAAAGTGGACACGTAGATAAGTCTTCTGTCACCAAAAATACTTAACAGCGATGGGTTTTAGAGATGAGAAAGGGGGAGGGGGGGGGGGGGGGGGGTGGGTGGGTGGTGGTGGTGGTGGTAAGTGGGGGGGATGGCATGAAAAAGGGTGGTCTAATGGGTAAATGTAAAATCCTTTATTGACAGCAGTGTGAAAATTAAGTCCTATTTTTTTCCTGTGTTAAAGTATTGAAAGCGTTTGGATTTCAACCGGGCTTCTGCAAATGGATTGAAACATTCTATAAAAATATCAGCTCATGTGTCCCTGTTAACGGTCAAGTTTTAGTTGGTTTGAGATCGACCGCGGGTACACAGACAAGGTGATCCACTATCGTCACATTTATTCTTATTAGGTGTTGAAATTTTAACATTAACGATTCAGGAAAATGTGAACATTCGTGGAATAGTTACAGATACATTTGAACATAAGCTTTCTCAGTATGCAGATGACACGGAATTTCTTTTAGCAGGCGACAAAAAAATCATTTGAAATATGTATACACGTACTAGAAATGTTTGGTCGTATATTGGGGTTATATATGAATCCTGGAAAAACTAGTGTTTGTTTGGTTGGGGAGCTGTAAAAATGCTGCTGTTCGTTACATGGACCATGTAGGTATGGAGTGGAACCACACACAAATTCAAAATTCTTGGAATCTGGTTTACCAACGATTTGCAAAACTGTGCAGATATGAATTATTCTGAAAAATTAGCGGACGTGAAAACATTTGTTCAAGATTTGGGTGAGAAGACAACTAACTCCTTTGGGCAGAGTGGCAGTTTTAAAGTCGCTTATTTTATCAAAACTCATCCATTTGTAGATATTACTACCTAACCTCCCTGACACTTTCAGACTTTACAAAGTTACTGTTACAAATTTGTGTGGAATAAAAAGCCAGACAAAAAAAAAAAAAAAAAAAAACTGCTGACAAAAGAAACCAAAAACGGTGGTCTCTGGACTACCAGAATTTAAAAACGTTTGCTTCTTCGCTAAAAAATTGACGTGGCTGCAAAAAGTTCAGACTATACACCATAAATGGAAAACTATTACAACATCTAACATTCCACTTTTAAGCGATACTGAGAAATAAGGACCAGAAATGCTTTCTTCCTTCTGTAAATCAAATATAATTTGGACCGAGGTATTTATGGCGTACAAACAATTTTTCTACAAAGTAAACTGCAAGACTTCTTATGAACTCCTTGCAGAACTAGTCTTTTATACAAACAGAATACAAGTTGGGAGAAAAGACTATTTTGGGAAAAGCATGGATCAACAAGGGCATATATTGTATTGCTCAGTTTTTGCTTGACAGTGGCCAGTTTATTTCTTACGAACAATTTAAAAAAAAAGTATGATGTCAATATTCATTTTGTCACTTTTTCTGGTTTTAAAGCAGCTATAATTGAATATATACAAAAAAAAAAATCAAAGTTGAAAATAATAATAATTGTTCAAATAGGCATGTATATTACAAAAAGTTAACGTCAGTGTGTAAAGGTCAAGATTATATTATGACATATTTATAGATAATCATACACACCTGAAACTCTGTACGATTTGGGATATTAAACTGAACATTGAAAATAAGTTAAAAAAAAATGTTTTCTTTATCTGAGTAAAAATTCTGACATAAAAATGAAATGGTTACAGTTACGAATAATACGCAGATGTCTTGGCACTAATGTTGTGCTGAAAAAAGGGGATATTGAACAGCGATGTTTGTACTTTCTGTACCTCTGTTAAGGACAGTATCACACAAATGTTTTGGTATTGTACAGTCATACAACGTTTTTGGGAAACGCTGGGTGATTCTGATGATGAAAAATGTATGTATGCATATAATTTACAGATAACTGAACCATTAGCCATAGCTGGATTTGATAAAGATGTACATATAGACCATGTATTTTATTTTATCGTATTATTTGCAAAACACTATTTATATCAGTGTAGAACAGAAACACAAATCACCCAGACTGCAAGTTTTTTTTTAACAAGCTAAAATACAGAAAACTGAAGAATACATTGCTCGAAAATTTTTTGTATATAACGATTTCCTTTCCAAATGGCACCCATATACGTCGATGTTAGCAGGCTGAGAATAAATTACGAATGATTATGACATTGTACATTATACTAGTACAAATATTTTTAAAGCACCCTAAAACTGTTACACCGCCTAAAACAGACCCCTTTGACATATTACAGAGTCAAATATATGTGTGTGTATATGTATGTATGTATGTATATGTACACACACACACACACACACACACACACACACACACACACATACACACACACACACACACACACACACACACATATATATATATATATATATATATATATATATATGTGTGTGTGTGTGTGTGTGTGTGTGTGTGTGTGTTTTATGCTATATATATATATATATATATATATATATATATATATATATATATATATATATATATATATATATATATATAGATCTGTAGAGACATTTTAAAACCTTTCTTAAATCACCTGCTTTTAACAGTTGTTGCTCCCCAAGGGGTCGAGCTCTTTTAAAACAATATCAGGCGTTTCAATAATATTATATATATATATATATATATATATATATATATATATATATATATATATATAAAACACAAATATGCTAAAATTAATAATGCACTTGGCTTGCCTCATGTGCGCTCTCTCTCTCTCTCTCTCTCTCTCTCTCATAAAGAGGCTATAACTGTGTGTATTGAAAATTGTATTATGGCATTGTAGTTGTGTTTAGTGTATTAATCTCCTCTTTATCTATCGTTTGTTAGGATTTGTTCTTTTTTTTAATTGTATTTTCTAATGTGTTGTATTGTATGAACTTATTTGAATTTTAAAAAATACAAAAAAGTCCCATATTTTGAACAGAACAATTTGTATTTAACACTGTTTTATATATATATATATATATATATATATATATATATATATATAATTATAAACAAAGCTTGCTCTTATGTCCCAGATTGTAGAAAGAAGGGGGTGGTAAGCCTTCATATCTGCAGTGGTAGATGATTCTACCTAACTGACAATATGTGCTTGAGTGGGTGAATGGGGAATAAATAAATGCCTCAAAATGAACCTTCAGCAAGCTTATAGTCTCCAAAGAGGGAGACCATCTCCAATGGGGACAAAGCTCACTAACATATAACTCCTGGTCAGATAACATATAACTCCTGGTCAGATACCGGTGTTTCGAAACCTGATTGTTTCTCCTCAGTGACCGCGAAAAGTGATAATTTGACTCCTCTGCCTTTTCGGTTTTAAGAAGAATGCTCTACCGGAAAAGGCTGGTGTACAATACCATAGTATGTTTGTAGAGTTTCCAAAAAAACTAACTAAAGGTGCCACCTAAGAAGCAAAAGAAAATCATGAAAGAGCAATACAAACTACATTTTCTTGTGAAAAGTAGAAAATATAAAAAAGATAACCTCTTAAGACACAAGTGCTGAGGGCCAGTTCTTGGAATGAATCTGCAAGGGTCTAATTACAATGAAACAATAAATTCCAAGGATAAGTACCGAGCACCGTTCCAGCAACTTACAGAGCAGCTAGGTGTTGCAATGACTGCAAGAAATATTGAATTATAAACAAAGCTTGCTCTTATGTCTCAGATTGTAGAAATAGGGGGTGGTATCATACAGTCCTTACATAAACGGCCAACCGGATGTGACTGATCGAAGTCCAACGTGAATAGAAGCTATGTGTTTTGTCCAGAGAAAATCAATGACATTTTCCATTTCTGATGGTGTGTTGAAACTGACTAACTCTGTCCCGTACCAATGGCAGTCTATGTCTTTATCAAAACTAGATGCCATTGGTGTTTTGCCAAGGAAGTAGCATCTACCATCCAGTACAAAGCCAGACGAACCACAACGATCATAGTCACAGTGTTCTTCATCTTCTTCAGCGTGACATTGGACCCACAGGTTACAGGCCAGGTGGAGCATGAACTTGGACCAGTGTGGAACAGTACAGTTCCATAAACCCGTACGAGGAATGCGGGCTGGAAGGGATGTGTGCTGCAATAATGTATAAAGACTTGATGTTAGATGTACAGTCATACATGTATGACTCATCATACACTGTACTCTGGTTAATACCATACTTTTTGTTCGTTTTCATTTGAAAATATTGCACTAGAACAAATAGAACAGCTTTCACATCAGAACGTTTTAGGAGAGAATGCCTGTTAGCATATTGCAGATGAAGATGGGTGAGGAATATTGCTTGGAGTGTTCATTATTTTACAAGGCCAGAAGAATATGAAGAGATCTGATATAAGTGATATTGTCTCTGCGTCCACATTGCCCTTTTGTGTGCTGATGTTCCTCACTGACGATCTCAGAAGAAAAGAAACCTTTCCTGATTTCGGCAAGATCAGTTTGTTTCCTTTACATTGAACGCACTATCTGTGGTCGTGGAGATGCGTGAGTATGTGCGTGTTTGCTCTCTCTCTCTCTCTCTCTCTCTCTCTCTCTCTCTCTCTCTCTCTCTCTCACACACACACACACACACACACACACACACACACACACACACACACACACTATCGCTTCTCTCTTCTCTCGCTTTCTATTCCTCCTCTTTCTCTCTATATCCCACGTCCTTCTTTCTCTCTCTGGCAAGCTCCAATTCTTTGTCTGTCCGTGATTTAGTCAGCTTTGTACATCTAATGCTATATAAAGCACGGTTTGGGAGTCAACATCTGTTAGTTTCAAGGCTGGCTCATGACGTGATTCCGTCTTGACCATACACGCCTAGACCCAATCTTGACAGACATGCTGAAGTATTTTGCCATTTGTTTACATTTGGGTATGGGCAGTCCTAACACTGAAAGTCCCGAAACCACTCTTTTATGAACCGTGCCTAGTGAACCTATTATTAGAACAACCACTTTTGTGCTAAATCCGGCATCACTAAGAGCATAGCAAAGAGGCAAGTACTTTTGAAATTTGCTCTCATAGCATGTTTGTATGATATATGTCAAATGGGTTTGAAACCTCGATGACGAATGCCACCGAGTTTCGATGGTCAATGAAGCATAAATCAGGTTTCAGCCTTGGTAGATCATCAACACCGTTTATAGAGACAAGCCTATTTTGAAAAAACATCCACAAAATCCGTCACAATGCATTTCTGTAGTTCCTTTCTGCTGATTTCAACGCATCTGTCGTGTCTTTGAGTGTAGAGGCCCCTCAGTCGACGACATTCAATTAAGGCATGGGAATTTGTGTCAAAACGAAACCCGCTGGAAGAACACACTCTCTGGTAAGTATCAGGATAGTATACGTTGTTCACTGCATTAGTATCCAGCAGCTTGAAGTTGGTGTCGGTGATGTGTCCTATGAAGTGGGTCACTGCCGCATCGGAAGCTCATCCCGGGTGATTCTCCCTTGTTGTTGCAGCTGTCGAAAATGGTGTATATCTTTGTCCATTTGCATTATTTTGATTGCGCTGTGTAATTGTTCAGAATTACTGTAGCGAATTTGAACTACCCCATCATCAGAAGCTTGGAGTACTACTCCGAAATTGTCGCTGTTTTCATCGAATTCCAGCTTAAGTTCCAGCCGCACACACAGTTCATGGAGTTCAAAGAAGGACGAACGTGACCAGTTGACCTTGCTGCTTTTCCTTAACTTCCTTTCAGCGTCTGTGGCATATCCTCCAAAATTTCTGTCATCTGGATCTGCGGGAGGCACCTTTCTCTCTTTCATGTGGAGATACATACATACATACATACATTCTCAAGACAGCGAAACTTCTCACAATGGGCGCTTTAGACGACAAGGACGCCGCGCAGAGTGGAGTAATAGGTAATGGGTCGATTAGCAGTAGCAACCTTTCCCAGTGCATATGGTCAAACTAAGAGGTTGAAGTGGTCAGGATATAGATGGTGTCTAAGGTAGGGAGGACGAACCCCCCTCTCCACCCCCACCCCTTTCCCCGAGTTCAAACCTTCTCGATAGCAAAGGGATGGAAACGTATCCAATAGGACTTCGGAGCATCGAGTGGGCGCTTAAACACTCAGTCAGCTGAAGCTGCTTTGTAAACAGACTTTGAAGAATAAGGGTCTTGGGCTTGTTCAGAAGGTATTGCTATGGGGCATTGTGTTGATGCTTTGCCAGGCTGGCTGAATGCATGCGGACGTGATTGTCATAGCTTCTATAGGATAATTACTGTGTGAAACTGGCTCCTGGAGTTGGCTGGATTTTGTTTATGTCCATTTGGTGTGAGGTGGTCGTTTACTAAGCAATCTGGTAGGGATGTGTGTAAATGCTGGCGTGTGTGGAAAATGTAGCCAGAGGGGAATTCAGTGTACCTGTGAAGGTGGTAGAGAGGCAACATGGACAAAGGCATGACCCAAAAGGTGATACATTGTGTCCATCCCTATATAAACTAAATGGAAACAACATCAGGAGAGGAGGAAACATCCTGATAGGGAAAGGAGAACACATCACACAGAGAGAGAGAGAGAGAGAGAGAGAGAGAGAGAGAGAGAGAGAGAGAGAGAGAGAGAGAGAGAGAGAGAGAGAGAGAGAAATAGGGTCGAAAGAAACTTGTTCTGGGTGACAAGAAATGACAAATAATACATCGACTTAGTTCACTTAAGCAATACTATAACGATTTTTCCTGTTCTGGTCATAGATAGATAGATAGATAGATAGATAGATAGATAGATAGATAGAGAGAGAGAGAGAGAGAGAGAGAGAGAGAGAGAGAGAGAGAGAGAGAGAGAGAGAGAGAGAGAGTTGCGTGCGTGCGTGTGTGTGTGTGTGTGCGTGTGCGTGTGTGTGTGTGTGTGTGTGCGTGTGTGTAGCTGAGAAGTATGTGAGTGAAGCCCCTGACATATTTTCCTCAATATTTCTGCTCGTTTTAGTTAAGCGTGTAGGTGGTCAACTAAACATAGTTTGGGGGTAATTTATAAAAGCTTAAATGTTTGATGGCTTTATATGAATGATGAATCCATCGATGCTCAACCAATCCCATGTGTCTGTGGAAAGCGTTTCGCTACCACCCGTGGCATGAAGATCCAACAGAACAAAGATGGGATGTGTGAAGACTCATCATCTGATGAGCAGCAGCAGCGCACTGCATCAGCAGATAAGACGTCGGAAGACCAAGGCCAGGATTTAAACCACAGTGCCAAGGACATCCACGCTGTTGGTTCGGATGAGGAATTTGCACAGGCCCTCGATGCCAGGCGCCTGAAAACTCAACCTGCCACGAGCAAACGAGACTAAAGATTGGAGAAAACTGGATGCAAAAATCGTCCAAAGACTCGATGCACTGATAGGGAAAAGCACCCTGGAACACACAAACTAGCCACATATGGGGACATTGTGTATGCCACATGTAGAGACGCCTATGGAGCAAAAACTACCCAAAGAGAAAAACACCTCCAAAGAAATCCAGACGCCAAGAAGAGATGGACAAGATCAGGGTCCAAAAGAAAAAACCTCAAGAAGCAAATGAAGACCGCACTGCCAGCTGAAAAACAAGGCTTGGAAAAACTCTGGGAAGACCTGAAAGCAAAACACAGCGCCCTCAGCAAAGCGGAATCTGCGAGGAAGAGGAAGAGCAAAAAGAAGAAGACACAAGAGCGCTTCTTCAGAGACCCCTTCCAGTTTGCCAGAACTCTGTTTGAGCAGCCAAAATCTGGGACCCTAAGTGTGGACAAAGGAGTTCTTGAGCAGCATCTGAGGAAAACATACTCTGACTCACAGAGCAAAGCACCACTCGACATTCAAGGTCTGGTGTGGCCAAACAAACCCTGAGGAACAGTTCAATGACAAGCCTCCAACGTTGGCGGAAATCAAGAAGGTGGTCGACAAAGCCAGAGCCAAATCATCACCAGGGCCAACGGGAATACCTTACCAGCTGTACAAGAAATGTCCCAAGGTGCTGGAGTGGCTCCACAGGCTGCTGCGATCAGTGGAGAAAAATCAGAAGATCAGCGGCCAGTGGATGACGGCAGATGGTGTGTACACATCCCAAAGAGCAAAAACTCAAGTGACATCAGCAGTTCAGGCCAATATCACTACTGAACGTCGAAGGGAAAATCTTCTTCTCTGTCATGGCAGCAAGGCTGACCAGTACCTCATGGAAAACAAGTACTTGGATGTGTCAGTCCAGAAAGGTGGCATCCCAGGCGTGGCTGGCTGTGTAGAACACGCCACAATGATCTGGGACAATCCAAAGAGCAAAAACAGAAAAGAGAGACCCTGGACGTAGTGTGGCTTGATCTGGCAAACGCATATGGATCTGTACCCCATGATGATGATACAGTTGGCTCTTGAGATGTACCATGTGCCAAAGAACATCCGCGACATGCTCAAGAAGTACTTCAATGGCTTCTCAATGCGGTTCTCTACCAAGGAGTACACAACAGATTGGATCAACTTGGAAGTGGGCATTGCAATGGGCTGTGCAATTTCCCCAATACTGTTCGTGTTGGCAATGGAAGTCATCTTGAAAAAGCAGCAACAAGCAACGCAAGACAAACAGACCTTGGCGATGGATACAAGATGCCCCCTCTCAAGGCCTTCATGGATGACACTACAGTGATTTCATCCAGAGAAGACGAGACACGTCATGTGCTGGAGAGGCTGGATGACATAGTTGCCTCATCCAGAATGAAGTTCAAGCCAAAGAAATCACGGAGTCTCTCACTGAGGAAAGGAAAAGTGGCCGAATCTGTGGTCTTCAGTGTTGCCAACCAGGCCATTCCAACAGTTACAGAAGAGCCAGTCAAGAGCCTTGGAAGATGGTATGATGATACGCTGAAAGACACACAAAGAGCAAAAGAAACCAAACAGATGTCGGAAGAAGGCTTGGAGACCATTGACCAGTGTGGGCTCCCTGGCAAATACAAGGTCTGGTGTCTGCAGTTCATGCTGATACCAAAGCTCCTATGGCCTCTGATGATATACGACATCTGCACCAGCATAGTGGAGGCAATGGAATCCAAAATCAACAAGTTCACAAGGAAATGGCTGGCTGGGTGTCCCACCCTGTCTGACTGACATAGCGCTGTACTGTCGCCAAGCAAAGCTGAAACTACCACTGAAATCCATCCTGGAGGAATACAAAGCAGGGAAGATCAGACTTCAAAGCATGCTGGAGGACTCAGGAGACAAGTGGTAGAAGCAATCAAGCCCCAGCTGAAGACAGGCAGAAAATGGAAAGTTCAAGAGGCGATGGATTCTGCAAAAGAAAGTCTCAAGATCAGAGAAATAACAGGACACACACAGACCAACAGACAAGGACTGGGGGTGACCAAAACTGAATGGTGGTCAAAGGCCAAAGGAAAAGCCAAAAGAGACATGATGATTCAGGAGATGAGAAAGAAGAAGACCAAAAAAAAAACTCCAAAAAAGCAGTCCAGCAGAGCCAGCAAGGGCAATGGACAACGTGGGAGAATGCACTCCAAAGAAGTCTCACTTGGAATGACATTTGGCACATGGCCCCTCTCAGGATCAGCTTCATTCTCAGATCTGCATATGACCTTCTGCCCTCAAATGCAAACCTGGTGAAGTGGGGAAAAACAGACGATCCTTCATGCCCCCTCTGCCATGAAAAAAAACAGTGGAGCATGTCCTAAGCTCATGTAAAGTAGCCCTGGCTCAAGGAAGGTACACATGGAGGCACAACCAAGTGCTCAAAGAGATTGTACAAGTAGTCTGGGCTAGTACCAACACACACAAAAGGGAAAATCAGGACTCCAAAAGCACCCGCAACATTCTTCACGGCAGGAGGCAGCGAATCATGGCCAAGAACAACAGTGCCACTCGGAACATGCAGGCAGGCAGAGTCTGCTGGACGGGGCAGATGACTGGGAGTGCACTGCAGACCTCCCAGAATGGAAGAGTCACCCAGAGATCATCAGCAAGAGTGGCATGAGACCAGACATAGTAGTCCACTCTCAGTCAACCAAGCAGCTGATCATGATCGAGCTCACGGTGCCATATGAGAACAGAATGGAGGCAGCTCAAATCTACAAGACTGAAAAGTATGCTGATCTGGCAAACAGCCTGAGGAGAGAAGGCTATCAGGTCAAAGTCCTCACTGCAGAAATGGAGCTAGGGGGTTTGTAGGAACGTCTGCATACAGCCTCATGAAACAGCTCTCAGTTGCAGGGAGGGAAAAAAACCAGAGCCCTGAAAGCAATGGCAGAAGCAGCAGAGAGGTGTTCAAGCTGGATCTGGTCAAGGAGGAACAAAAAAGTGAACTTCATAAGGCTTAACTTTCTACAAATATCAGGTGTCCCCAGTGGCTCAGTGGTTAGTGCGCGAGTCATTAAGTGGAAAATGAGCATGTCCAGAGGGGCACGGGTTCGACACGCTCTCCACGAGTTTCTTTCTACTGAAAGCCTGGCCATGGCAGTTTGTGCTTATCTAAAGTGAATGCAAAGCTTGTCCTCATTGTCCTGTTATTAATGCCAGTAACACACACGTTCTAGGGGTGAAATATTTAAGAGACAATTCGGCTATTTCGAAGAGAGAGTCTACATATTCTAAAACTGTATTTTCATTCCAGGTACCACGGTATTTTGGAGCTGCAGGCCTTTTCTCAAAAAACTCCCTTGACAACACGACACGCGTGGGGATGGGAACACACTGATTTCCCATCATACAGTGGTAAGAAGGCAGACAAGGCTCCCCAAGCCGTATCTATACTACTGTAACTAGCTCCTGAAGAAAATAGGTGTAATAAAAAATTGACACTTCAGCTGAGGTTGGGGGAAAACAGATAATTTGCTGGGTTTTTGTGAAAAACATTTCCAGTTTTCAATAACAGAACTGTAGGCAGCTTGAGTTGCTGGTCTCCATGAGGTGACTATGAAATCTGCTGCTTGGTTTGAAAACCCCTCTTCTTGGTAGCCTCTCCGGGTGGCAGACCTGCCATCAGTCTAAGTCTCTTCCTCAGTGAGTGTTGCATGTGGGGTTGACTGGGCAGTGCCAGTAGCTACTTGCCTCTCAGTGGCACTGGTTCCTTGATCAGCAGTGATGTCAACACTGGTCATCACACCTGTGCTGGCCAACTGGGAACCACCACCACTGCCGTGCACTGGTCCTTCTGAATCTTTTGTAGTACCCGGGGGATGATGCTGAAAGGTGGAAAAACCCAGTCCATGACAGTGAAAAGGCGTCAGCAGCATGCGCCCGTGGATCTGAGTGGTAATTAACCTGGAAGCAAAGAGGTCAATGTCAGGCTGCATCTGCAATATGCCCAGTGCGTGGCTGAGTATGCTGTCTAGCATCCACTCTGCATCATGATTGACATTCCTGGACTCCGCATAAGCGGCAGTATTACAACGCCCAGGAATGTTGGCTGCCAACAGAAAGATCTTGTTATCTATGCACCATTCCCTTTTAGCAAAGATGATGCTGTTACAGGCTTCTGAGTGACTGGTGCCCATGTTGTTCATGTATGCCATTGCTGTTGTGTTGTTAATCATGATATGTATATGTTTGCCTCCTAGTTGTGTTTGGAAACACTGCAATGAAAAATGCAGCCTTCAGCTCTGAATAGTTTAAATGCTAGGATGGATACAGGCAATGGGTCAAGGTCACGTGGCTTTCTAGGCAAAATATCACTTTCTTACATCATCCTCAGTCACAGACCTGAAAGCAGTCAAAGACTGGCCTAAAAAAGAACGATCACTGTCAAGAGGGGATCCAGTGACATTTTGAACTGTCCAAATTGTCTCGGATGGTTTTGATTTTGGCATTGAAAAAGTCAGAGAAGAGGAGTGGGATTTCGGAAGGAGAGAAAAACAGTGGGAGCTCAGCATTACTTTTCTGGCCTAGCAAACTGTTTGTGAGCTGATACAGCTGAGGACGTCTTTTAATTTAGCGTTTTCTTTGAAAAGAAGGAACATTGGTCGTTCAACACAAAATATCCTTCTTGCTGAACATTTCTTTGTGGACATGAAGGCCAGATCTGTCCCACTGGCGTTCAGCTCTCCGTCGATCTGCCTTTGCAGCTTTGATCAGGTCGATAGCAGCGCTGTACCATGGGCAGGAGGGACGATTCGTCACCTTGCATCGTTTGGCTGAGGCATAGGTATTGAGGGTGTGCTGGAGACACAGGTCCAGCTCATGAGGGGTGAGGGGCTGGGGGGCGGAGTCAAGGGAGGTCTTCTTATCATCCCTAAAGGAGGATATGTTGATGTCTTCAACCTTCCTCTTCCCCATGTACCTAAGCAAGGTGGAGGCACTAGGCACAGACAGTTCCACAACCACACAGTAGTGGTCTGAAGGTAACGTTTTGTCCACCGTGGTTGACTGTACAAGGGTATCATCCTGGCAGTACATGTCCCAATTCAGCGTATGACCACGACAGCGAGTTGGAGCATCCACCGTGTGTTCAGGATGTCAAGGAGTTTGGCAGTAGAGGGGTGAGAAGGTTGGTCTAGATGATAATTGACATCGCCAATAATCAGTAAATTTTCCTTCAAACTATCACAGTAGTCCAAGGGGTCAGCAAATTCAGAACATAATTCCTTTTCAGTAGGCTTATTTTCCTGTTGGGGGTGGGCGGTAAAGGGTTAACAAGTTAATAGAATGCTGTGCAAGAATCATAATGAGGTACACTATTTCAAATATGGAGTGTTGAAATGGTGAGTCAGACTGGACTTTGACGTTGAGGACAGACACTGTCATAATGAT
>JADBJO010010561.1:0-26470 GCA_016801955.1 Conus betulinus | reverse complement strand
CTCTGATCGTGGTGCTGTTCGTGAGCTACGGGGGCGCGCGGCACTGCAAGCCCCACTGGGTGGCCGTGGGCTCGCTTGTCATGGCCCTCGGCTCCTTCCTCTTCATCGTCCCGCACCTGGCCGTCAGCGCCAGTCAAGGTCAGCAGTCGTGGGCGTCGTGTGTTGTGGTGGTGATGGCTGTGGTGGTGGTCCTGGTGACTGTGGGCGTGACATGAAGTGGAAGGATGGTGACAGACCTGTTTACTCGTACGATTTCGCCGTACTCTGTACACATCTTTAGCGGGGAAAAAATATGTGTAAATATGTATAAATACATAATGTTTTGTGTCCAAATCTGATGTCCGAGAATGTTAAGAACTCTATCTTGATGTTCGATGGAAAGAACTATTTTGTCAAACATTTTATGCTAGCATTGCAGTATACCTTCTGTCCTTCTGCCTCCCCCACATATGTTAAAATAGTTTTTCAGGAATTTAGGACTGTAAAATTGGGTTTTACTCTTTGAATCGATCTAAAGTGGATCACCACCACCACAATCACCACCACCACCACCACCAACATCAACATCATCATCATCATCATCATCTTCTTCTTCTTCTTCACCTTCACCATCATCATCAGTATGGTCACCATCACCCTTGCAGGTGCTGGCGGACCACCACCATCCGGGTTGTGCGCATTGACAGAAGAAGGGGACTCCAGCTCCACCAGCAGCGCCAATTCCTCCGCTTCTTCTACCCCCTCCACGCTATCGTCACCGTCGTCGTCGTCGTCGTCGAGTGAGCTGGTGCACTACTTGGGTCTGTTCATGGTGGCCAACATGGTGCACGGCATTGGCTTCAGCCCCATGTTCACCCTGGGCACAGTCTACCTGGATGAGAATGCCCAGCACTCGGTCGCCGCCGTCTACGTGGGTGAGTTGATATACAGAGCAGCGGATATCTACGTGCGTGTGAGTTTACGTACAGATTGGCGTCTGTCGGACGAGAACTGGAGCTTTCAATGTGGTATGGCTGTTGGCTAAGTTGGCGAGTTTATATACAGTGTAGCGGGTGTCCCACGTGGGTGAGTGTATATACAGAGCAGCGGCTAACGATGTGCGTGAGTTAACATACAGATAAGTGGCAATGTAAGTTGGTGAGTTTATATACAGTGTGGCGACAATCCATGTGGGTGGGTTATGTACAGAGCAGCGGCTATGCAGATGAATTTATATACACATCAACTTTTTTTTAACATGGTCATAACGTTGAATTTACGTTCACACCATTGTTTGCCTCCCCCTCTCCTCCCCTTAGATATGGACAGTTGAATTGCGATTTGTTTACTATAGACCACTAATATTTTTTTGTCTGTGCTTATTTCTGCTCTGGTGTGCTGGTTTCTGGATTCCAGTCACTCTGCCTTGTCCTGTCACATGCCTTGCATTCCTCGTATGTATGTACGTCACAAGGGTAAAGAGCGCGTGAGTGTGAATGTATCCATTCTTTCGCTTTCGCTTCATGTCTTTTTCGCTTAACGCTGTGCGCGCGCGTCATGTGTGTGTGTGTGTGTGTGTGTGTGTGTGTGTGTGTGTGTGCGCGCGCGCGCGCATATGTATGTGCTAGCTTGCGCGCGTGCATATGTGTTTATGTGTGTGTGTTTTGTTGTTGGTGACGATGGTGGTCGTCGTCGTATTTTAACTATTCAGAGTGTCAAGAAGGGATGCGTTGACTTTCAAAAAGAAAAGAAACACCATGCGCGAGGGTGTGGATAGAGAGCAAGACCACGAAAACCAGTAAAGACATAATGCTGCAAATATGATATAATGACTCTAAAATACAATAATGAAAAAGTGTCTTCAAGCACTAATTTACAGTAAAAATCGTGTGAAGTGCATGTTTTTATTGAACTACAAAAAAATCATCGGCGATTTTTACCATAACATTCATGATCGCAGAGCAAGTTTTTGTTTGTCCTCTTCTGAATAACGATCCGATGAAAAGGAATCTGGGAGAAATACGTGAAATCCTTCGACAATGGAATATACTGTGATTAAGTGTTATCTCTTTGCCACATAGGCAGTTTTGCATGTTTAAGGTTTTTCAGTTTGTGTTTAGGACGAGTATGTCAAACTTGGTCATAGACTTTCATGACATCAAAATCGGTTTGCAATACACGTTTGTATAGGTAAGTTATTGCTTCATTTAAGCAGATTATTAAACTAAATGTTTTATCGTATATTTTTTTTTCTAAAAAAATTAATATATACATGTAACCTCACTCTTTCTCACAGCAATGTGACAGTTTGCTCGACGCTTTATTTTTTTAAAGTTTGCCTAATGTGATGTAAGTACAAACAAGCGATGGTTATTTTCGTCACTTTAACGTTTTCCGACCTAGAGAATTGGAATGACAATAGCTTCTTTTCATATCTGTGGAATAACATCATTCCCGAAGCATTCACACTATGGAGAAAATGAAATCTCCTAAACCGCCCCAGCCCCCCCCCCCCCCAGTCCCCCCACCCCCCTGCCTCCTCCTGCCCCCCCCCCCCCCCCCCACCCACGCACACACACACACACACACACACAAAGAATTGGGAGGAGGGGGGATTTATCATTTCATTGCTAACAACTACCAGACCAATTTCATTTTGTGGGCGAATTCCTTGCCCGCATGTGTGTAACAGCTGTTTAGCTTAGGTCGTATTTCAGTTTTAACGGCTCCACCCTCCCAAAAAAGTATGGCCTACCAGGTACCTATCTCAGGAAAGTACCGGGAGCCGGTTAGGATAATCACACTGATGCCAACGGAATAACATCTCAAGGCTGGCACAGAAAAACGGCCAGTATCTACGGGTTTT
Source organism: Conus betulinus (assembly GCA_016801955.1). Lineage (NCBI taxonomy): Eukaryota > Metazoa > Mollusca > Gastropoda > Neogastropoda > Conidae > Conus > Conus betulinus. Next base: position 23,625 of record JADBJO010010561.1, on the reverse strand, counting down.
TGATTTATTTATTTATTTATTTTTTTTAATGAAAAAGTGTGATGGTCTCGGGCAAAACTGGTATGTGTGTGTGTGTGTGTGTGTGTGTGTGTGTGTGTGTCCGTGTGTGTGTGTGTGTGTGTGTGTGTGTGTGTGTGTGTGTGTGTCCGTGTGTGTGTGTGTGTGTGTGTGTGTGTGTGTGTGTGAGGGGGGTGGGGTGGAGTCCAGGTTCCCGGTTTCGTTACTTTTTAAAGCAGATACGTAGAAGGGTTTACCGTTTTCACTACTTAGAGAATGAAGGAGTGTGTTTCGTTGTAACGTCATTGAACCGTAAACATAGTCAACATGACATCACCCTGAAGATTCATTTGGGCCTATGTGATAATTATTGACTACCACTTAACACTTGACATAATATGGGCAGGAAAATGGGTAACAGTCTCCCATTTTCTGTTTTGGAACCTACCGACTACTTTTAAGTTAAGACTTTGCAAAATCTTTGTGGCACAGTTCGTAAAAGAAATGTGAACAAAAAGAAAATGAGAACCAAAAAATCAGTAACTCTTAAGAATATCAGTATATTTTTCAACGTGCTGATATTGGTAAGAAAATTGATAGATAAGAAAATAGATAAGTCAATACATAAATACCACATAGACACACAAATGAACAAATGAATGAATGGTCTTACGGGAGAGCTATCACTATATCTTTTTAACATGTAGGTAGAAAAAAATGAATAAAAATAAGTAAAATGAGTTTATAAGAAATGGGCTTTCGGGAGAGCACAGACCCTGGTCGAACATTTCCGGACCAGCAGTTAGTGGGTTCGCCGATGGACGACAGACACTTTCTATTAGGTTTTGTGAAAACCGGTTTGCATTAGTAGATTTTTGCCTTAGTTGTTGGCGGTTTTGAAATTTGCCTACTGATTCGGTTCTGTGCGAAGCTTTAATGGATGGTGTTTATTTTTTTTAAAGGGGGGGGGAGGGGGGGGGGGGGGGGGGTCTCATTTTTCCACCAAGACTCGGTAAGATCGGTTCTGTAGTTTCTGCACTGTGTTGTTGATAGACAGACGAACCAACCAACAAACACAGGTTCACACACACACACACACACACACACACACACACACACACACGAACGCACACACGCACACACGCACGCTCGCACGCACGCAGGCACACACACACACACACACACACACACACGCATGTGCAGGCTCGCATACAAGCACGCACACTTCCCGAAAGGAGATAATAATAAAAGGACACCTTGCCCGTTTTCACGTCACGCTTGAGTTGCCCTGCTTTTCAGCCACGACGGTGCAGGTGTGTGAGTCGCCGACGGCTTTCTTGATTCAGAACCCGACAGGAAATGAAGACGTCAACCGGAGAGAAATTTAATGTAGTTCGCTCGAAACTCAACCGGTCTAGTCACTTAGCTACAGGCGTCTGTACACCTATCTACAAACATTCACTGGCATCAGAAGTCATTTTCTTTTTTAATGAAAACATAACATAAACGGGTATCAAGAAAGCAGTGATAATTACTAATTTCGTGTTCCATGATGAAAGGGTATTTTTGACATGAAATATTGATTTTTACCTGAAACAAGGAACTACCTCCATACAGAGATAATGTTTTATATTCACGTGAAACAAGCCACTATATCCTTATAAAGATAATGTTGTTAACCTGACATTTTTTTTTTACATGATTGTTGGCAAGATTATGCCAAAACTGTCAAACCGATATCAGCGAAACTTGGTGGAAAGATGAATGTGTCTCAAGGACATGCATAGCAAATTTTGGTGCGGATCCGGATTAAAGGACCGATCCAAGATTCCCTCAGCCTTGGAGGAAGTCTGCGCTTTCCTGAGTACCCTTTCAAACAGACGAGGCTCGGAAATCTACATGGGAAGTAATCTGTGAAAAAGTTCGCGTCGAGCGCTAGTGACCCACAGTTTTTATGGTACAGATGCTGTTGCTGGCACGCCCAAAGCAATTTTTTGCTCCATCCATCAGCTTAACAGTTCAGTGAGAGAGAGCAAATGCCGAAACATAGGTGTGAAATGGTGGTTATGTAATGCAGACAGTCAACATCCCGATTGTATTCTGGCTTGCGCTTCAAATCAGATATTTGACTCTTTAGGTCTATTTGCTTGACCCATGAACTGAGAAAAGGTAACTCTATTTGCAGTGGGGAAAAACTCGCGTAATTTCCCCTGCTTTTTTCCGGAAACAGGTCTGTTTTTAGTGGTTATAAAGCTGTTAAGGTGTCAGAGGCTGAGTCAAATAAAAACGTATTGTTAACACAGTTGATTATTTGATCAAGAGCAGTGAAAATAGTGAATTATGTTACTTCTTTCCGGCTTCTGACGCTCTGTACCGGTGCAAACTAGCCTTTAATAGACCTGCCGTCTGCGCAGTGATTCCACTAATAATACAAGTGCCGCATGCACTCAAATCGTAATTACCTGTTTTCATGACTCGTAATCATAATCATACTCGCTATTCTCATGGAAACAACGTTCGATTTCCGTATCAAACTGAAACGTAATAAGTGAGGGTTTACGAAGCAATAACATCGGTGATCCTTGATGAAAACAGTAATTGCATCACTGTTTTCTTTCTTCTTGGTCTTTTTTTTTTCTTTTTCTTCATTATTTTCGCTCTGGAGACACTTAATGTAGGCTTTTTGACGTTAGTAAGGCGCCATACATTATTCATTTACACCAAACCACCGCTAATCCACTCTCACTCATCCCAGTCATCTTTTCAACGCAGTAGGACGTCACGCGCAGTGTGTGTGTGTGTGTGTGTGTGTGTGTGTGTTTGCATGCGTACGCACGTTTGTGCATGCGCGCGCGCGCGCGTGTGTGTGTGTGTGTGTGTGTACGTGCGTGTGCGCGCGCGCGTCACGCGCGCGCTGTTCTGTTTAACAGTGTCCTTTCTGGTTTTGCGTAACTGGTTTGGGGCCAGGACATCAGAAAAGACGGTCAGCAAAGGCCAGATGACATGGACGCTCGCAGTCACGCGCGCACTCGCACGCACACACACACACACACACACACACACACAGACACACACACACACACACACACACACACACACACACACACGCACGCACGCACACACACACACACACGCACGCACGCACACACGCACACACGCGCGCACGCACACATTGACAAGGGGGGAGAGGTAACGGAACAAAAACATTTCCCTCTTCCTTTCCTGCAAACAAATAGTATACTTTCATTCCTAGTGTGTATCAAATCCAAAGTGGAGTAATGCAGTAAAGTTTAAAAAAAAAAAAAAAAAAAAAAAAAAAAAAAAAAACACTTAACTTAAGACTGACTCGACCATCCACTCAATCAAATGATGACATTGTATTTTACTGATCTCTTCAACATGCTCGACCATCCACTCAATTAAATGATGACATTGTATTTTACTGATCTCTTCAACATGCGATGAATGATAATATTCATTCAGATATCTCTTATAATGTATTATCTTAAATTTCACTACCCTTCATCTGTCTAATTTTCAATGCTTCCGCGATGAATTTCGAAACTGATTTAATTACAAGTTCATCATCTGATGATAACACGCCAGCGACATTTTGTCTTTTCGCTATATCTAACTGGAAAAATGAACAATTTGTCCGCACTTCATTATAAGCAGTACAGTGGAACAGAAAGTGTTCTTCGTCATCAATAATATGTGCCTACATGCAGGACAAGGAGATTTGTGGATGTTTCACATTCAAACCATCTTTTGTTCGCATTAAAACCTAAAGTTCTCAACCTAAATCTTGCGCGTAATTTATTCTGTGCCATTTATCTGTTATGACATTGAGAAACTTTTCAGAATGGAACACATTCTTAAATGAGAAAAACCAGCGATATTTTTTTCTTTACTTTCCATATCTGAGTGCCAATTCTGTTTAAAAGAACAAATAAGCCTGTCTTTAAATTCCGCAATGAACTGTTGCTCATTTCCTACTTCCTGGGTCATCCACACTATTCCAAAACCCTGTTCTGAAAGGACTTTCTTTACTTTATAAGCCCAGTTTTCTTTACCTTTTTCCATTTCTAGAAGCATCATCATCATAGGCTAGGCTTGCCTGCTCAAACGGGACTGGGGTAGCTTCAAGATCTTCAACCAGTACTTAATACATTTCACAAATGTACTTATATACAAAGGGTATCTGCCCATTTCTCCATATAAAACGGTGTTGGATGAATGAATAGGTACTTTGAAGGAAACGCTTCATAGCATACGTATGTACTTTTTCCATCTGCGAATTTTCATGTAAGCCCCAAATTTCAGCTGCATAAGTAAGAAGAGGTTTTATCTGTGTATCAAAAATTTTCCAAAATATACCACAGTCTGTACAATTCAGTTTTCTCAGGGATTTCAGAATTTCAATAGTACCTTTTTTTCCTTTTCATCAGAGATTCTTCCCATGCGTAACGGAAAGTTAATTTTGTTGAAAATATCATTCCAAGATATTTATATGAATTAACTACTTGAACATCTGCATTTCCATAAGACCATTTTTCATACACTGATAGGTGGCCACCCATTCTAAAGACCACTATATTCGTCTTATCCAAGTTAACTAACTGATAAACCTAAGCGGTCTGCTTCTTCTTTCAATACATTAGTTGGTTTTTGCAAACCTACAACTGTTCCGGACAGAAGACAACATCATCAGCATACAGTAGTAAAAAAACTATTCAACTGCTCCAGGTATCATTGGGATACCATGTCTTCCTTTGCGGGACATTCCACCGCCAGTTCGTTTATGAAAAAAGAAAACAACTGTGGACTTAACAAGCATCCTTGTTTTACCCCATTTGGACAATCAAAATAATCTGAATACTCACTCTTCACACGCACACACACATGCAAGCACCGAGTTGTAGACCCCTCTAATAGCCATGTACAATTTACTATTAACACCACTTTTACGGAGTACATTCCACAGAGCATTCCGATTTACCGAGTCAAAGGCCTTCTTAAAATCAAAATGCAATGTAGAGCTTCGATGCAGAGTAGATGTTTCTGAATCAAAGAATATAGTGTAAATATATGGTCTATGGTGCTGTAACTGGTTCTAAAACCTGCTTGTTCTTCCACTATTTTTTTTCAGTTTCAGCCAGCCCATTCAGTTAATCTTGCATTTAGTATGTAAGTGTAGATTTTACTTAAAACGCTGGTAAGTGATACTCCACGATAGTTGTCGGGATTGTTCACGTCTCCTTTGTTTTGTAAATTGGTACAATTATAGATTTAGCCCATTCTGATGGAAAGATACCATTATCAAAAAAGAGTGAATAAATGAACAAGAAAATTGATTACAGTTGTGTTTGCATTCTTCAACATTTCTGCTATGATTCTATCTGGTCCTGCACTCTTTCCTAATTTTAAATGTTTAATACCAGCAACGACTTCTTCACTGGAAATAGGTTGATTAAAATGGCTCAATTTCATTTTCATTCTATCATACCAGTCTCTTCTTCCTTACTTTTATTATCAAAAAACTATGAAAAACGCCCCCCCAAAATGGTCATGCCACTGTTGAACTGAGATTTCGTTATACACAAAAAACTCTTTTTTTATAGATCTTATCACTGACCAGAACATTTTAGAATCATTGACTGAATTTTTTAGTTTCTTTAACCTACTTTCTTAAAACCCAGTTCCTTTTTTTTTCTTAGCGTAACATACTCTTTACGCGATACAGCGTATTCTTCTCTTTTCTTACTTTTATCCTTGGCTGTTTTGCATCTCTGCATCTCTGAATCTTTTTAATAACCTTTTAACGTCCTGTTTTTTTCGTTCGCACTCATTATCAAACCAGTCATTGTATGTTTTGCTGCCTCTACAAATAACTCGAACCATACAAGCTGCAGCTCCGCACAAAGCACTGACAAATTTATCTAGACTCTCATTCACGTTAATTTGTAATAACTGACGCGCTTCCTGCATGCTGTCTAGAAATTCATCACATTCAAGTTCATTTTTTTGAATATACCAGCATATTCATCAGCCCAGACAATTTTTTCTTCACATTGTTTGGCTGAATACCTCTTCTCTATTTTACAACAATTACTTCCCCAAATTGCTTCAACTGGCAAGTGCCATGAATAAATGCAATCACCATGTGTAAATCAAAGTTTGACAACAAGCCATTGTGAACCAGTACGTAATCATCACATCACACTACATCCGTTTGGAGACACAAAAGTATATTCACCTTCACTATCACCATCACAAAAACATTTAAAAAATGCAAGTCGAACATGATACAGAAATCCAACAATGATTTACCAAAATTGTTAATAACTGAATCTTTAGAGCAACGTGTGCAGTTGTCGTCATCAACACTGACATTCTCCATACAGCTGACATAGTTTGTCATAATTTCATTTTCAGCTTGTTTGTTACCTGTTCTGGCATTCAAATCTCCCATAACCATAAAATAAAGTGTATCCATTTCTTTTTCAAATTCTTGAAGTAAGGCTTCTTCCATTATTAGGACACCATCTTTGATCAATTTATCATTGTATATCGGGCCTCCTTCTGGGACCACATAGCAAGCAACCAAGACTACATCTTTATCAGTGTTAAATATATATACTTTTATCTATTTTTACTGCAATAGCATTGTCACAGCTGAGCTTTGTTTCTTTAACCTTGTTATGTAAACTCTTCCTTATTAACAGCAACACACCTCCTGACTTCCTTCCATGAGCTGATAGTTTTTTGGCTGGTACGGGAAACTTCATATAATCAGTGAATATATTGCTATAGTCAAATGACAAGTCGAGGAACGTTTCAGTGAGAGTAACAAAATCAAATGTATTTACATAATTCATGAAAAAAAGCATCCTGTATCTTACTATATAGTTCTCGACATTGTAATTAAGAAACTTCCACTGAGTTGGATGGTCGGCCCTGTCCTATTCATTTTTTGAGGCGCTTGAACGCAGGTTCCTTCGTTCACACCACCGCATGTCCCTTTGCCTCGACTCGAACCTGTGAACCTGCTTGACTTGTTTCCGACAGGCGTTTGTATGCCTGCCTGTCTGCCTGGCAGGTTGCGTCCGCGTGGTGTGCGTGCGTCGCCATCCCGATGTTCACCACTGACAGGACATGGAGAATCCCGGTTGGCCTTTGCTGACTCGTGTCGCTCTCTCCCTGTTCCCTTGCGAGGGACGTGACCACCGGTGGTACCACCGTCACGCTGTCGTTGATCCTGGATGGGCCGGGTACCGTGACGTGAAGAGGGGGATGAACACCCGCTCACACTGCTCGTTCTGCATCGAGGTCTGGTCTAGACGGGACTCGATCTGCTGCTTGTTTGAAACAGACACACCCTGCTTATTCACATTGTGGTACTTCTCACACGTGCCATCCCCATGACTGCTCGTTGGACTTGTAAGAGCACTGCGTGCATCCTCTCTTTCACCACCTGAGCATATGACCGGGGTTCTGGGAGTTGGGGGCTAATAACCAAGCGACCTTTTCTGAAGAAGGCTCTCCCTCCCTCCCTCCTAGCTTTTGCAACTATCTGGGCCTGTGCTCTAGTAAGGTCGTTTGCCACTCGAACTCCTTTGTCTAGAAGTTGCTGCCGAATGTCTCTGTTCGCAATTAAGGACATTTTGTCTTTCCACCTTCTAAATTTGACAATTATTGGTCTAGTTTGACCTTCATGTGCGTAGCCTATCCGGTGTGCTCGTTCAATGTCATCTACTGTCCAGCGCCTATGATCATCTGTATTGTTTAGAACATCGACAACTGCTTTGGTACATGTGTCAAAAGTTTCACTGGGCTGCTTTTGGGGAATCCCGAAAAAACGCAGATTATCTCGTCGAGAGAATGACTCTAATCTGTCGGCGTCTGTTTTTAGTTTTTCAACCTCTTCTTTCACCTCCTTTATCATTTCAGTTAATTTATGTACGTCTTCCTTTCCGTTATGTGTCGCGGCAAACAGGTGTTGTATGTCAGTTGTTACGTCAGTCACTGTCTCTTTTAATTGCCTGTGTTCAGTTTCCAGTTTGTCACATCTTTTGTTTATCTCTTCACATTGTACTTTCACTTGGCCTAGTTCCTCTTTAATTTCTCCAAGATCATTTCTTATAAGTGAAGTTTGTTGCTGAAGTTGTTGTTTTATGGCCTGCATAAGTCTGTTAAAGATGTCTTCATGTTCTGTCGTCAAAGTAGTCGTTGCCGTCGTATCTTCTGACGAAATTTCTTGTCGGTCATGGTTGGGGCCAGGGTTTGTCTCAATGTCACCGCTAAGTAGGAGTCTGCTGAGCAAGAACCCAGAATGCACAATACAAAAAGTAATAATAATGATTTGTACGTGCATGTCGGCCTGACACAAACCAGTGTTGCTGCACATCAAAGCTGTGCGAAACTCAGTTCCTTACCTATACGATGTGGTTGTGCGAGCCTTTAGCCTGCTTTTGTGTATGTATGGTTGTGCGCATATGTGAAGTATGTATGTATGTATATATGTGCATAGATAGATAGATAGAAAGTGTACATATACATATACACACATATAGGCTACATATAGATGGATAGATAGATACACACACACGTACAACACACACACACACACACACACACACACACACACACACACACACACATATATATATATATATATATATATATATATATATATATATATATATATATACATACATACATACTACACACATGCGCGCAAATATACATACACAAATACGGGGACATATGTATGTTTTCCCTCACATAACTCACATTTGTCTTTTATATGTGCATATGTGTATAAATGTGATGCAGTGTGTCCGGTGTTCTGTCCTGAGTATTTCTGCATGCAGTGACCATAAATATAACCTATCTTCGTGTTGTGCGGTTTTTTTGTGTTGTTTTTTTTTTTTAGAGAGAGAATTTCCCAAATCAGCTATGGGTGACGCTTTTTGAGTTGATGGGATTTAGTTAAAAAAAAAAAAAAAAAAAAAAAGTCAGTTTTCGTGCTTTCGATAGCGCGTTTGTTGTTGTCATTGTTGCTGTCGTTGTTATTGTTATTGTACATTAAAGTCGAACCTATTTTGTGGTTAGAAATGCCTACAAGGTTGCTTCATAACCTTGGCTTGCCTATTTTTTTTATGCAGACCAGTCAAAGATCAGTTATTTACAATACAGCAAATTATAATAGTTGCGCCAGGATCGTCCCATCATGGGAAACCCCCATCTTCCCTCCATCTGCTCTCTTTCCTGATCTACACCTGATCTAGTAATAGTGTATTTTTCAGAAATGGCATGCTTTCACAACAAGTAGGGGTTACTGTTTTATGGTCACGGAAATATGGGTCTGTCGAATACGCAGTGTTTCATCTGTGATCATTTCTTCTTCTTCTTCTTGTCGTCGTCGTCGCCGTCGTCGTTGTTGCTGTTGTTGTTCTTGTCCTTGTTTAGGGATATAATTGTTATCTATCGAAACTGGAAAAAAAGAAAGGGGAATAATTGTTGTTACCGATCTAAACTAAAGAAATGGTTTCAATGGCTCTCCACATATGTAAGTAAATAAGTGCATTTAAAAGAAAATCTTGCATTTAGATACCTCAAGCTGCTTATACCGCCCATGTAATTTTAATACCGTGATTTCCAGTTTCCCTTCATTTTCAGCACCTAAATCACAGCTTTCGGTTCACATTTTGAGAATGACCAATGTTTTGTCAGGGATGTTTGCAACAATCATCTTACCTTTGTTCCTATCAAAGTTAATCTTATCAACCTTAATCATCAATTTTAGGCGATTGAAGACGAGAAAACATCATGTAGGCTGGTACACCCATCCTGTTGCTTATTTGCTTGCAGGCATGACCTATGCTGCTGCTGCTCTGGGTGTTGCTCTAGGATTCTTCACTGGCGGGCAGATAACAGAGAGATATTACGTAGACTTCGACACCATTGACCAGAGCCAGTGCGTTACGCTGTCTTGGTTTATTGGGTGTTTTTATTTCTCTCTTTTTGTTTACGTATCATGTACCTTATGCCTTTATTCTTTTTTGCCCTTCCATTTTCGGTTTGTTATTGTTTCCTTTCTCTATCTTTTCTTTTAATCTTTGCCCCCTGTTTCTCCTGGTTTTTTCCCCTGTTTCTTTAAAAGTGTTGTAAATACATGTCGTTCTTGGTTGTTTTTTTTTTCGCGCGCGCGCGTGTGTGTGTGTGTGTTTTTTTTTTTCTTTCTTTTCTTTTTTTTTTTTTTTTTCTTTTTTTTTTTTGACTCACGTAAGCAGAGATCGTATACAACATCCCTAACATAAGCAACAGTGAGTCTATGTAATCAACCTGAGTCGGTTGCCAGTGTTTGTGTGTCGGGAAGAGAGTAATGAGAGGCGGGAAGGAGGCCGGGGGGGGGGGGGGGGGGGGGGGGGGGGGGGGGGGCGGGGGACAGGGAAGGTCAAGTTGAACACTGGCTTTCTCTCAGCAAGTACAAGCACCAGCAGAACAAAAACCCAGCAGGACAGTAAAGATTGGTAACATCTTTCCAGTCATGTCAGCAGGATGCCGCTGAATAGCAAAGGCCATAAACCTGCAATGGAATGTTTTCAGCAAGATTTTCATTATGAAATTTAACATCGTATTAGAAATCGAAATCATTATAGTTAACGTTTTATGCATTATCAACAAAAACATGTGGGATAATATTGTATGTAAATATTGATTTGAATACCCGTCGAATGCAATTTGCAATGAGCAGAAACGCATATATATATGTACGCACGCACCTTTTTTTTTTTTTTTTCTTTCTTCCTTCCTTTTCGTCGTGTCCCCATGTGCTATTATTAGCCATTCTCCGCCATTTTTCTTCTCTCCGGTATTTGTGTTTTCCTTCTCAGGTTTTTCATATTCGTCCTTTTTTTCAAAAGTAATTTCTTATGTTCTTTCTTTCTTTTATTTCCTTCTTTCGTTTTCTTTTCTTTCTTTTCAGTGACATGTAAACGACCATTCTAATTTCTTCGTTTCCTTTTTCTTTTACCATCCTGGCTACTATCTGTCGCTACTTTCTGTCAGTCCTTCATCCCTGTCCTTTTGGTTCTTTCTTCGTTCTTTTCTTTCCTGTCTCTCTTCTCTGTTTTTATCCGTGTTCTGTAAAAGACTGTACAGCACATTTCTTCTCCTCCTTGTTTTCTTTTTCGTGGCTTCTTCCTGTCTGTACTATTTCACTTTTTTCCCCATCTTCTTTCTTTCCGATGTAGTTTTGTTCTATTTTCCTTTATTTGCTCTTTTTGCTGGCCACAGTTTTTTTTTTCTTTTAAATCTTAATTCCTTGAATTATTAAAATTTTTTGGACTATCTCTGTGTTTCCCTTCATTTCATTCCCGCCTCTAGTTACTTTGTTTCTTTCCTTCCTTCTTTTATTTGACGCAGTCCTAATGTAACAATTGAGACCAGTATTTTTGGTCGTTTGTCGAATTTTCGTTCTTGTGGAAGTCTTCCTCAGGCTTCAAGGACTGGAACTTTTTTTTTTTTCACCTCATCTTTCTGTCTTTTTTCTATTTCTTCCATTCTTCATTCCATTATTTCGTTTTTGAATTGTAGTAGTTGTTTCTTTCCTCTTCTCTTTTGTTGTGAAAAAAAGAAAAAACGCAATAATAGCGACAACAAGAGTTTATACAAACTTGGATTCATGTCGCTTCTTTGAAGAACATCCTTAGCTTACTGGAACTAGAAATACTTTTTTTCTATCTTATTTGTCATTGTCGTTTCATTTTATTTGATTTCCTTCTTGTTTTTTCTTTCTCTTTCCTTCCTTCTTATTTCGTTTTTTTTTTTTTTTTTTTTTTTCACAGGCTGACCTTCGGGCCGCGGGATCCCCAGTGGGTGGGGGCGTGGTGGGTCGGCTTCATCCCGTCCTGCTTCGTCTTCGTGTTGCTGGCCCTGCCCATCTATGGCTTCCCCAAGTCCCTGCCCAGTCAGTCGCTGTTGCTGTGGTGTAGTATGATAGTGATAGTGTGGTGAAATAGTGGGGTGTCTAAGTGTGGTGTGGTGTGTTAGTGTGGTGTGGTGCGGTGTGTTAGTGTGGTGTGATATGGTGCAGGCTGGCTTAATTCCATCTCGTATACTGTTTACATAATGTGTTTAGTTCTTCAGCAACTTTTTTTCCTCTCCACACTTTCGTTTTCTTTTATTTACTACCTTTCGCTGGCTGCTTTGGGGGTGCTGTTGGATTCTTTTTTTTTGAGCTCTTGCTGGTGAAAATACCACGGAATTATGGAGTGTGGTGTGTCTCTATTTGACGCCAAGAGCACAGACACAATCAGCAGTGTCTCCCTGATGAGTCCGATCCAGCGGACGAAAGGCCTAGGAGCAGGCAATACATATAGATCTGCCTTCGAGAGGGATTACGATGGTTCCCTCATGCAGTTAGTAAAAGGTTTTCATATTTATAATATATATTTTCCCAATTTCTTCATCTTCAATTTTTTCTCTTTGAATTTCAAATCTTTGCCAAGTCATTACTATAATGATGGAAGAATTGTTAACCTGCACTTGTTTTCCCTCACTACTTAATTGTTCAGCAATTTATTCCATCTCGTGTAAGGCTTTCCTAAGTCAGTGTATAGCGAGTGTGTTGGTGTGGTGCGATGCGAGGGAAGTTCGTCTTCGTGTTGCAGATACTACCCGTCTGTTATGGCCTCCCCACATTTCTGGGTAGCGGGTGTGTTTTGGGTGGTGGCGTGGTGTGGTGTGAGTGTGTGATGTGGTGTGTGTATGTATGGTATGGAAGGTCGGTTTCATCCCGGCCCGCGTCATGTTTGCGTTGCTGTCGCTGCTGACCTGTGTCATCGCTACGCCCCTGGCCAGTCCGTCTGCTTCGCTGTGGTGTGATTTGGTGTGTTAATATGGCGTGATGTGTTTGTTTGGTGTGCTAGAATGGTGTGGTTTGGTGTGGATGTGTTTGTGTGTGACGTGGTGTGGTGTGGTTTGGTGCGTTTGTGTGGTGTGATGTGATGTGCTGTAGAGTTTGTGTGGTTTAGTGTGATGTAGTGTGTTTGTTTGGTGTGGTGTGTGATGTGATGTGGTGTAGTGTTTGTGTGCTGTATGTCAATGTGGCGTGGTGGGTCGGATTCCTGCGGCGTTTTTTGTATTGCTGTCACCCGTCATTTTGTGTCTCCCCAAGTCTGCCCAGTCAGTTTGTACTGCTGTGGTGTAATGTGGTGTATTAGTGTGGCGTATTAGTGTGGTGTGGTATTTCTTGCCTTTCGTATCAAAATCCAGTGTGTGATGTTGCCGGTAGACATTCGATCATGTCTCTCTGGACAAACAAAGAGCAGACGGGATCTGGACAGGCCTATTTCAAATGCTTAACAGGATGAAAACATTGTTTCTGATCAGTTTATTCCACAACGACTAGTCTGCAGGACGCAGTATTGAAGATTGGAAAAAAACTATATCACTTGTCACTTGCACACAATCGCTTGTACACGAATGAACTGTACACCTGTGTGTGTGTGTGTGTGTGTGTGCGTGTGCGTGTGTGTGTGTGTGTGTGTGTGTGTGTGTGTGTGTGTGTGCGCGTGAGTGCGCATGCGTGTGTACGTGCGTGTGTGTGCGTGCGCGCGCGCGCGCGCGCGAGTGTGACACTCTGTAACACTTGTACTAGTGTGTGTGTGTGTGTGTGTGTGTGTGTGTGTGTGTGTGCGCGCGCGCTTGCTCTTGCGCTTGCTCTTGCGCTTCTTCAGTTATTTCTCGGTTTCTTTTCCAGGTGGTGAGAAAAAGGTGGACACGATTGCCCAGGCGGCAGCCAAGGGAGAGAAACACGTCAGTCTGTGGAGATATTTCCCTCCCTTTCTTTATGGCCGTCAAGAAGTTGGTAAGCACACCAGGTGAATAGCGGTTTTCTCGGGTACTTACCACAACAAGCACGTGTACAAAATTTATCGAATCGAGTAGCCACTACAAGCATTCATGTAGACAAAATTCATCGAATCGAGTAGCCACTACAAGCATTCATGTAGACAAATGAAAGAATAAAAGAGTAAATGATGAAAAACAGACAAAGTTTAAACAGCCCTGTGTGTGACACAGCTCCTTTCCGTCTAAAACCGGTTTAATCTTTTTAATACAAACTAGGTGAAAGCCGTCTTTAAGAAGCATGGGTAGAGATGATTCCCTGTCTGTTCATACATGTTCATTATTTTCCTTCGCCCCCCCCCCCCTCCCCCGCCGCTCCATCTCTCCATGCACCATAACTGGTCAGGCAGAGAACATTCCCTGTCTATGCATGCTCATTATTCCCCCCCCCCCCCCCCCCCCACACTGCATCCCTTCATGCACCATCACTGGTAAGTTCGCCGAACAGTGATGAAACGATCTGAATTCTCACTCTCAAAGTCTGTCGGAATCAAACTCGGCACTCTCAGTGCTTTCTCTTTACTTTCATTTCTTTCAACATTTTTTTTACATAAGCCTTTAGTGTATAGTCTTTTCTTTTTTCAGTCAGTAACTTTTTTTTTATACACGCAAGAAACAAACAAACAAAAAAATGCACATATTAATATAGACGATAGTGACAAGTGTTTGACGGTTAAAAGCAAGCAACAACACGAACAACGACAAACTGAAATCTTACACACAAACAGTAATGGAGGGACTGATAAAGGAAAAAATAAAGCGAAAACATACAGAGAGAGAGAGAGAGAGAGAGAGAGAGAGAGAGTTTTTCCTTTTTGTCCTCATTTACTCTCATTCGTTTCTGTTTTTCCTATCTTTCACTACTCTACTTTCTTCCACATCTCTTCCGTCCTCACACAGCAAAACCATCTTCTTTTACCTATTCAATGCTTTTTCTTTTTTAATCTCTTATCCTTTATCTCTTCGCCGCATTTCTTCATTCTTTTGTATATGTTTTTCTGACTACTAGATGAGCGAACATACACACTTAATGCTGTTCGTCGTGAAAGAGGGATGCCTCTTCGTGAGGCTTCATGCGAATCACTCAATACCAATTCATATCCCCCGCCTGGTGGATATTCAGTGCTAGAGATTTCCTCTTTTTTATCACTTTCTCTGGCTCTGCCTTTCTTTTTCTGAATTCAGTCTTTACTGTAGTCTGCTTTTATTTGCCTTTGTGTCCCTTTCACCTGTCTCAGTTCTGGAAGGTCTTTACACTTATTAGGCCTATTTTCTTATCATAAGTCAGAAAAACGCCAATTGTTGTTTTTCTTTCGTTGTAATCCGGCGACTAGAAGATAAGACTGTAGACACTGTTCAAAATAAATACTGCTTCATGCTAGCTGTCCATCTGGATGTGCATGTTTGTTTGTTTATTTGTTTTGTTTTCTTTTTCGTTTTGTTTCTGGAACCATTATGTTTTTCTTCTTCTTTTTTTTTCAATCGTAATTTTATCAATTATACTGAATTTCTAGTGATTTCAACATGATGTAGTTTAATGTGCCTCGAGGACGTCAGTGAATTTGACTATGACATTAAGAATGGATTTACATTGAAGACACTATTATTATGTATTTATTGTCGGGGCTGGGGGGGGGGGGGGGGGGGGAAAGGGAGGATGGGGGGAGAGGGACGGGGGGACGGGGGTGTTCTCCATGTGGCGACAGCCCACAAAGAGCCCTGTGAGGTCAACTGGGCTGTACTACATCTGAAAATCGAGTGAAAGGAAGGAGGCCGATTGCTCTGCCCCTGTTGCATTTTCCGCAGATGGATGCACGTTGATCAAATCAGATGTGCATAACAATGTACGTGATTGATCACAGGTGCAGCGGTGGCTATATAATGGTTTTGGTTGGCTGAAGATATCTTGTAACCAGACAAATCGCCCAAACGAACACCACATTTGCGAACAAACACTAGGTCGATCGCATTCGACTGTTAATATCCAGAAAAAAAAACGTAATGGCTATTGAAAATAGACTGACATTTGGCTGTTGAGAAAACGTTTTCTTCTGAGTAAATGAAGAGGCCAATAATTGAAGGAGGTGATATACGACAAATTTGGCATGGACTAAAAGGGCAGTCAGAAGAGGTCAGACGTCCCCTGAGGTCAAACAGATCCTGGATCTATTATTTGAGTCAATTCATAGCTGTGAATGCATTTTTTTTCTGCCAGCGCGGAAGTAATAGTAGCTACGCACTGAAACGATTAGTTCCCATGTACTTTTTTATGGTAGAATATAGAAAATTAAGTAATGTCAACGTTTATGTTATTAAAAAGTTTTAATATTTCAATGTTCTGTGGACAGTTATCAATGTGTAATTTCAGTGTTGATATCCAGTCGAAAATTTGCAATAATCTTGATAAACGGATCCTCGATCCGGATCAGTACCACAGATCCACATAAAATCTAAATGAATTCGTTTTCAGTACACATTGCATCTTTCTAACAAGTGTCAGTTGGGTTTTTTTGTGTAATCTTGCTGATAAAACAGATGAAGAACACGGGTGAGAAAGATGTTTGCCACCACCAGATTTTCTTTTTTACCATGAAATGTCAAGAAAAATTGAATATATCTTACAGAGGCTCTTTGAAACTCAACGTGACCTATTTCAAGGTGCGTATATGAGATATGAGGTTTAAAAGGAAAAACGCTCAATGCCATCGCACGCAAAGTTCGTGTCAAACAACATTCTGTTCATCGATTGTACGTATCAAAAAAAAAAAAAAAAAGAAAAAAAAATTGATGAAAACACATGAAGTCATCCACTGCATTGTTGAAATAATCAGTTTACAAGACAGCGAAAAAGAAAAGAAAAGGAGGAGAAAAATAAAGACTGCATCTCTTGTCAGATCCTTGATTGTTCTGTTATCGATGGAGGCAGTGTGTATGTGGAAAATGTGAAACTTTCAACATCAAGTTATGCACTGGTCCAATATTTGCATCCAGTGAACAATTTCCGAGAATAATGATAGTAATGACGTTGTTGGTGCAAACCAATGATCACAATGATGAACCTGTGATGACGATGATAGTGATGATGTTGATCACAATGACGACAACAAAAATGATGACTGGATGACATGTACCATTGTTGTTGCTGATGGTGAAAGGACGGCACGTGGTGGCGGTCTTACTGTCGATGTTGTGCATTACAAGGGTAGTCGTTTCTGCCGCTAAGCATGTTGTGACTGTTGTCTAATTGCTACTGGTGGACGCATTTCTGCTCCGCAGATTGTCTCAGTGTCATCGTTTCACACCACCTGCTTTCTTCTTCTTCTTCTTTTTGTCCATACAGCTGGTCAACCCGCCTTTTATGTCACTGTGTATATCGGCCACGGCGGGAAACGCTCATTATTTCCGGTGTGTCTGCGTTCGCCTTCAAGGTCCTCTCTGAGCAATACTCCATCCCCTTCGACGAAGGTGGCAACCTGTTAGTGAGTGGCCGTTGGTGGTTATGAAGCCCTGAAAGTACAGTTACACGCCCCACTTTGCCACACGAATGTCGAAACAAAGCGTCTATGACAAGAAAGTTCGATCAGTTCTTCCTACTCCATGATCTTCAGTGTACATCCTGTTCAAGGTATGAGACCTATTTTCGGGCCCTCGAACCTTTTCATTTATTCTGGGCGTCTTTCGTGTCAGAGAAGACTGATATCGATTATACAGGTGTAAACGCAACGCAGACTTTGGTTCATTGTCACAGGGGAGGGAATCAAAGGTCTTGAAGCTTCCATCTTCTTTTCAGCAACCATGTCTATACCAAATAGTATTATTTTCTAGAGTCTGAACGTGGGTGTTATTACAATAAAGAAGAAGAAACTGTTTGTGCTGTTTGCATGTGATCCTACCAGTTGCAAAATCAACCCCCCCCCCACCCCCCACCGAACAACGGCTAGTTTGTGTCCATGTTCGTTTGATTTTTGCTCTCTCTTAAGCAAGCAGTCTTGCCCATTTTCACATCATTGTGTTGTTGTTGCCAAAACCTTTCCACTCTCCCCCCCCCCCCCCCCCCCCCCCCCCCCCCCCCCCCCCCCCCCCCCCCCCCCCCCCCCCCCCCCCCCCCCCCCCCCCCCCCCCCCCCCCCCTCTGTGCCGGTCCGTCTGTCTTCGTTTCTATCTGTCTGTCTCTGTTTGTCTGTCTACTTATCACTGTACGAGAGAGAGAGAGAGAGAGAGAGAGAGAGAGAGAGAGAGAGAGAGAGAGAGAGAGAGAGTGTGTGTGTGTGCGTGTGTGCGCGCGTGCGTGTGTGTGTGAAACTGGGTGTCCAAACTAAAAATAACGGTTTAACATAATGAGTATGGCTTTGTTTTGTGTGGCTTATTAAAGGTTTCTTTCCTTAATGCCAGGAAAGATTGATCGACTGTACATGGCAAGACAGGGATTCCTATGTTTGAAATGTTTGATTTTTTACATAATGTTCTATCATTTCTATTGCTTGTCACTTTCAGTGTATATTTATCATTGTGTCAAGTATGTCATGATTGAATTGAGATTTGGTATGTCCAATAGCCTTTTCAATTACTTAAGCCATACACAGGCTTTAGTTGTAACATGATTTGTCCAGTAAATCAGGATTCACGATGGGATGAAGTCCATTTTGCACTTTTTTTGTCCGAGATCGACATGTCAAGATCAACATTTCCCCCCCCCCAAAAAAAATTCTACAAACAACCCTGCCAGTTAAAGCTTGTTTTGCTAATGCACAAAAAATTGAGACAGTGTGTAAAACAGTTAGTTCAAACTTCTACGAGGTCGTTTGACAAGTGAACCACATCAGTGTGAGTACTCGATTATTGCAATTTGAATGTCTGTCTTCCGAGGGGCTATGATCTATCTGAAGAAAACGTCAGAATCTTCGTTCCAAGGAGGACACGCTCTCTCTCTCTCTTTCTCTCTCACACACACACACACGCGCGCCTGCGCGTGCGCGCGCACACACACACAATGTAGAACCGCTGGTAGAGAAGCGGCATGCTGGCGGTCGAGGGGGACACACTGATTTTCTCGCTCTGTCTCTGTCTGTCTGTGCGTCTTTCTCTCTCACACACACACACACACACACACACTCTCTCTCTCTCTCACACACACACACACACACACTCACACTCACACACACACACACACACAGAGTCATAGTGCAGAACTGCGGAAAGAGAGGCGCCATGTTGGCAGTGTCTGCGGCAGGAGGCCTGATCGTGCTGGGCGGCGTGGGCATGCTGAGCGGGGGACTCATCATTCGTGTCCTCCGCCTCAACGCCACGGGCATGTGCATCATGAACGGCGTTCTGGACCTGGCGGCCGTGGCCTTGGGCGTGGCCATCCTGGCCGGCTGCCCCGAGGTTCGGCTGGCCGGGCTAGAGGTCCCGTATCCCGGGGACACGTGAGTGGCTTTGTCAGCATTTATTACATATTCATACCGTTCTTTAGAGTGGCCTGTATGTATTTACATTTTCTCCGTGGTGCATTCCATGTCATGTACTACTCACAGTGAAACATATTCTTTTAGGGTGTTGGGACTTGCATGATGTGAGACATAATCATTTTACACCAGACTCCATGAAATCCTTGTTCAGAAATGTCGCGATTGATGTGATCTTTGAATTTCTGAGATTAACATTTTCCAGCTGACCTAAGATAGTACAGAAGAAAGATTTTAAACAAAATTTCCGATGAGTGTTTAGAGGGTGTATTTCAGTGAGTTGTGCAAATGAGTTTTTTTTTAAACATGACTTGTGAGTTGACTTCAACGCGGTGACAGCCCTGATGTGGCCCTTTGCCTTATCGTATTCACCTTTGAAGCTAAATGTCGTGAGGTCGAACCACTTGCAATGTCGCATCTTTTTAACTTTTGAAAACGCTCTTCGTCCATCAAGCTGTGAACAGGTACCTGACTGAGGTCAGAGAAGGTCAAAGGCGGCGGAATGAAAGGTATGAGCACCGTCTTCTTCAGGCCAGATACGGTGAAATCTCTAGCGGTTTGCTGCCCCTTCGGCTGCTAGGCTACGGGTCTCTTATAGCTCTTTATTTTTTTTTTTTATTACTACTTCTCGTGTTGCTGTTACTTTTATCATTATCACTGATATCGTTATTGATATTATTATTATCATCATCTTTGCAGTCGTCTTTGTTCATGTTGTATATACATATTACTGTTTATTTCTGTCATCAGTTTCATAGTTACCTTAGATAATATACCTGCTAATACTTTGTATCTAAATTTACTATCATTTTGTATCTAAAGCGTTTTCCATACAAAATTTTAGGGTGAATGGTTTAGTACCAGAGTCAGTACAGATTATGGAAAAAAAAAAGTTTCCATTTTCATGTCATTTTTCATGTCGTATACTCTCATTTGTCTGTTTTATATATAGAACCGAGCGAACACCAAAGTACGACACAGTGACCCATTTGACACAGACAGATATCGACACTCAAATCCAAAAATAGCCGCAACGTCGAAAAGCCCCTTCGAACTTTCGACACAATGATTTATGTCACCGCTTTGCATGGATCATTTAATCAGCTTTGTCAGATTCTAACGTATATAAGCTAGCATGCCGAATTCTTTAGTTTGATCTACACTCGATCTCGGGTTATCCTCGCCGTTTCTGTATGAAGACGGCTCTTCACTTTGTTTTACTCCCCGACTGAGTGGTTACTTTGTCAAAACCGTGAAGTTTCGTCCCGGGCAATTTTGGAAAAGATGATACAATGAGGATATGATTGCTCCCCACGGCACCAAAACGTATTGCTAATGTATGTAACCTCTCAAAGACACGTTAAAGAATTTGTTTTCGGTATGACAGCATTCAAAGGTAGGCCAATATAATAACTGCCGGTATCTTCACCCTCAGAGGCACAATCATCTACGTGAAGAAATTTGTTGGTGATATGATCGCCTTCAAAGACATGATAAATCATCTATTAATAAAAGAACTGTTCGAAGGAACGTTAAGATAGTTATTGGTGGTACGATCGTCCTCAAAAGTATATCAAAAGAAATGCTGACAACTAAATTGCCCTCAAACGTAAGTTGAAAAACTTGTCGCTGGTACGAAAGCTCTCAAAAAGACGTTGAAATACATACTGGTAAATAAACAGCCCTCTGATGTGGGTTGAACAACTTGTTGCTGATATGATTGTCTTGAAGGCACGTCTGTTTATAGTAAAAATCGCCGCAAAGAAGACAGAGATATCGGTGTCAAAACAAATTGTTGATGAAATTATCGTCCTCAGAGGTACGAAAATTGGCGTCAAAGCATGTGTTGATTGTAGGCCTATAATCGCCCTCAAATGCACGGACGCTGGCGTGAAAATATTTGATTTTATCGATAGTAAAGTCAAATCGACAGCACCAACATTCTCCTTAAAACGGAACTAATAGTTGTAGATAGTTAAAGTAGACCATAACCATAATGGGGCGAGAGTTACTGCGGAAGAGATATTTTATCCTAGTAGAGCGTTTTGATAAATCAGAATGGCAGCGTGGAAAATACCACAATGAGTCATGCAATATGGGGAAAAAAACATATTGTAAGCACCAACTACTTTGACAAAAAATCTCTTGTATTACAAGAAATTCAAAGGGTCAGCTCACCAACTCGGAAGAGCATAGTACCCCGCATGCCACAGACGGAAAGTACAAATCACTGTCTTTGATGTGCAGTCATGAATGAGTATGCCTTTCTTACGGTCCACTCGAAAGTATGATATTAATGCACACAGGTCTGTCGCTTTGTCATCACATACGGGTTCCCATGTTTGCTATCCTGACTTGAAGGAAAACTGTTCATATTTAACTGATTTCTTATGGCACATAATGAAAAACATAGCTCTCTCTCTCTCTCTGAAATCTTTCACTTGCAATTCAAAAACAATCCACTCGCCGAAAGATCTCGCGAGAATTTGATTCTACGTGTTTGAAAATAGTTGTGATCAACGTGCACGAATAGATCAATGATTTGACAAATTCAAAAAGGTCTACTTTGCTGATGTCTGAAAGGTATATTCACCGTGACTGAAAATATCCTTCTACTTGACTTAAAGAGGGGAAAAAACAAGCAAACAAAAAACAGAAGAAAAACACCAGATGAAATTATCCGTATGCGTACCTGAAAATAAAACTCCATATTTCTGTTAAGGAAGCAACGCGCTGTTGTACTGCTTATCCCCCAGAAAAACCAAAACTTCACATAACTAAAATAAGAAATTGTTGACATGTTTGAAAATAGTACTCAACGTAAGGAAAAAGCCAGAAGGAGAATGGGGAATGGGAAACTGAGGCATCGAAGAGGATGGGTTGAACTTGTGGTTGACGTCATGCATATTGATACCATGCAAGAAGAAGTAAAAAAAAAAAAAAAAAAAAATCATGTTTCGCAGGTCAGTGTCCAACTACTCTTCAAGTTGTCAAGGAAACTGTTCATGTGATGACGTGGCGTTTAGCCCAGTGTGTGGGAAGGACGAGCGGGTCTACTTCTCGCCTTGTCACGCAGGGTGTCTCGCCACGGACAACCCGGGCCCGATGGCGGTGAGGAGGGGGCTTTAGTTGGGATTGTGCCACAGCGCTTAGTTATCATGCTGCATTCGCTGGTTCATTTTGCCTTTTCTCTTCATTGTTTTCTTCTTTCTCCTCTCCATCCTTCCTTTCTTTTCCTGTGCGATTGTGCCTTTTATTATTATCCCCCCCCCACACACACACACACTTTCTTTTTGTCGGGTCTGCCTTTTTTTCTTGTTTCTTCCTTCCAGCTTTCTTCATTTCTTTCTTCCGATCTTTTTCTCTCTTCTTTTCCGTCGTTGTCCCCCATTCCTTTCTTCTTCTTTTTTCTTTCTTTCTTCGTTCCATTCTGTCTTAGTTCTTTTTCGTTGTCTCTTTTTCTTTTTTTTTCTTTCTTTTTATTTTCTTTTGTTTTGTTGTCCGTCCTTTTTCTTGCCCCCCCCCCCCCCCCCCCCATTTGTTTTGTTTTCTTTTCTCTCTGTATGTCTTCCTTTCGTTCTTTCCATTTTTTTTTGGTGTGTGTTTTCATTCTTTTTTCTTTCCTTATGCAGTAGGCCTACTTTTTGTTATTCTTCCTTTGTTTTCTTACACGTCTTTCTGTAAGTTTTCCTATTTCAAGCTTTTTTATATATTTTTTATAATCGATTTGTATTCCCGTTTGTAGATTACCCGCTTTTATATGCTAGTACTGATTATGCTGCGTTACAGCGTATTGCGGCTTATAATGTGGTGGAGAAAATGGGTGGTCGTGTTTTGGTTTGCAGTGGTGTAGTGCGATAAATGATCGTATGATATCAAATGGTCTAGTCTGGTCTGGTCTGATATGGTTCAGTGCGGCATGTTACGGTGTATTATGGAATGATATAGAATGGTGTGTTCTGTCTGGTACGGTACAGTATAGTATGGTGTGGTGTATGGTATGATATAGAATGGTACGGTCTGTTCTGTTCTGGATTGATCTGGTACAGTAAGTTACAATATAGTACGTTATGGTATAATTTAGTGTAGTATGGTACGGTGTGGTATGGTATAGTACAGTACGGTACGTTATGGTATAGTATAGTGTGGTATGGTATGATATGGTATGGTATGGTGTGATGTGTTTCTCATGATACGGTGAGGCGTTGTCTGGTATCGTAAAAGTATTATACGGTGTGGACTCATTG
>JADBJO010010560.1:68578-71729 GCA_016801955.1 Conus betulinus | reverse complement strand
AGAGAGATAGAGATAGAGGAGAGACCAACGAGCCACGCATAATACGAGACACGAGACAGAGAGAGAGCAGAAAACAAACCGAAGGGTAACGGAATGTCATGCTTCCTCCCCATGATGTGGAGAGAAAAGCGAAAATCAACCTGAAGATTCGCGTTTGGTCTTCATGCAAGTGGGAACAGAAACCTCCCCCCCCCCCCCCCTCTCATTCCTCTCTCTCTTCTCTCCCTCCCTGCTCCTCCGTTCATTCTCTCCATCTCTGTCTTTCTCTCTTCTCTCCGTTCTTCTCTCTGCTCCTTTCTCGTTTTTACCTCCTCCTTCTTCCTCTATCTCTCTTCTCTTCTTCTTTTTCTCGGCCCCGGGGGTTCCGTCTCTCGGTCTTTTCTCTTCCCTCTCTTCGGTCCTCTTTCTCTTCTCTCATCTCCTCCCTCCTCTCTCTCCCTTTCGCTCTACTCTTCTCCTGTGGTGTTCCTTCTTTCCCCTCTTCCAATCATCTTCCTCCTCGTTCTTCTCTTCATTCCTCTTTCCTGCTCCCCACTCCCCCATCCGTTCCTTCTCTATCCGTAGAAATCACATCCATTTCATCGGTCGTTCATCGGATCGTCGCCTTCCCTAGTCCGGGGTCTGCGGGCGACAATAACCAACAGAATCGCGGTCGCTGCCGAAATCGGCGGGTCGCTTCCCGCTTTCCTCTGTCAGAAGCCACTGCTTTCGCAAACACGAGAAACGGATTGGAGATGAATATGAAAAAAAAAAAAAACCCCACCCACCCAAACCAACCCAACCATTAAACCCAACCAGAAACAAAACCAAAAACAAACCAAAAATAACCAACCCAACAACCAAACAAAACACAAAAAAAAAAAAAAAAAAAAAAACCCGTAGTTCCTTTGTCAATTGTCTTAATACAATGCCGTCTTCTTTTTTCCCCCCCCCCCCCCTTTTCTGATAAATGAGAGCAGGTGCAAAACAAAGGTCACGCATTTTTCAGAGACTGATGTTGACGAAGCCTTCCTTAAAAAGTCTTCTTTAAAAAAAAAAAAAAAAAAAAAAAGAAAGAAAAAAGGGGAAAAGCCAGAAGATCCAGTGCCGATTGATCGTCCATGGCACTGCACGGAGGAGAGGAGAGAGAGAGAGGGAGGGAGGGAAAGGAGGAAGAGACAGAGAGGAGGGAGGGAGAGAGAGAGAAAGAGAGAGAGGGGGAGGAGTGAGTGAGAGAGAGAGTGGAGAGTGGTGAGGGCAGGCAGAGAAGAGAGAGAGAGAGAGGGAGGGAGGGAGGGAAAGTGAGAGAGAAGGGAGGGAGGGAGGGTGAGAGAGAGGGAGGGATGGAGAGAGCGAGGGCGGAGGACGGGAGGGAGGGAGGACGGGAGGGAGGAGAGAGGAGAGAGGGAGGGAGGAGAGAGGAGAGGGAGAGAGAGCGAGAGAGAGAGGAAGAGAGGAGGGGGGGGGGATGACGAATAACAAAAAGACTACACATCCCCCCAAAGAAAAAAGCTGAATACGCGTCATCTAGATTTTTCTCTCATCATCCAGGCCTTGTAGCAAGGAGTAAGTACAAAACAGGAAGGCGAAAATATTTTCCACAGAACCGAAGTCCATTAAGTACGAGCAAACAGTTCCGTCTGCACCGTACATATGGGCTGGGAGAGGGCAGGGGAGGGGGGAGGGGAGGGGTTGGGGTGGGGGGGGGGGGGAGGGGTGGAATTATTCGCCCGTACAGTGTAAACTTTCTTAATAAACATGTTATTATTTTTTCATTAAAAAAACATAATGAAACACAACACACACACGCGCGCGCGCGCGCACACACACACACACACACACAAGTCCATATAACGGTTACAAAAGGATCGGCGCGAAGAAGCCCTACCCCCACCCCCATCCCGTCCCAGCGCAGCCTTCCCACAAGTGGTTCCAAGTGGCAGCTCCTTACAAGGTCCACCCCCCCCCCCCCCACTCCCCTCACCCCTCTCATCTCCCTATCAAGCCCGCAGAGGTGGTAAGTTTTGGGGCTTGACGCGGTATCAAGCGCTGTCCCGCGTGTTGCGAGAGGATATTTGGCAAATTATGACAGTGATCCATTCGGGTTATCTTCCCCTAACAATGTTGCTTGCAATTGTCCAATCAAATCAAAATCGTTTTTTTTTTCCCTGGATCAGGAGCACATAAACCCACGCGGAGGCTTATTTCCTTTCCGAAATGACGACTGATTCACGGACATCGATTCAGTTACAAACTTCGATCGCACTGAATATTTATTAGTTCAAACAAGCACAGACCTGAAAGGAATTAACTGCACGCGCGAAGTAGAAGCGCATGCGACTACCTCAACATCGGCTGAATGGTGGAAAGCGCGTGTTTTGTTCAGTGCGAATCCGTTTCGATCGACGTACGGGTAGGCGTCTTCAGTACAGCGGCGATTGACAAACAGTACACATTATGTCAGCTAGACTGAACAGTCATGTTTTACAGGCAGTTATCTACAGAAATATTAAAGCAGTACTGTCTTACTACTACTCCTACTTACTATTGTCTCATTATTGCTAGCGTCTGATCGTTGCCAAAGTTTTACTCTCTGTTAATCTTGCAATGACTTCAATGTCTTCGTTTTGGACGGTAGCGTATATGGCGCAGGCTGCGCGCTCATTAAGCAAGGTGAAAGGTCAGGTGATGCCAATGTCCCAAACAGTGCGTCTTGCTTGTGGCTGGCTGGCTCCAGTCTGCGGGAGGGGGGGGAGGGAGAGAGGTGAGGGGGGAGAGAGAGAGGAGAGAGAGAGAGAGGAGAGGAGAGAGAGAGAGAGAGAGAGAGTAGCTCACAGCTCAGCCGACCACAAAGGGCCATACCGCGGAGTGTGGTATGTCTGAAAACTGTCTCAGCTCGGTAAACATTTCCTACGTCTGGGGCCGCCTACAGCGACCGGTTCGGTCATGACTCCACAGTCTGTTCGATATCAAAGTGTTGTTTCGTCTTCCAGAGTCATTTCAACTGGGCGCACCCCAGGGGTACTGTTTTATCACCAGTGCTTTTTTACTCTGTACACAAATGATTGTTCAGGAAGTGATTCAACTTTGTACATTAAATATTCAGATGACTCAGCACTTGTAGATCTTTCCAACTCTGATTCTGTTTACTTCAAGGAGGTTCAAAGATTTG
>JADBJO010010560.1:56078-58578 GCA_016801955.1 Conus betulinus | reverse complement strand
CCTGCTGTACGTATACATCTTGATTTAATTATGTGCATAACGCATTTTTGATATAGGGCTGATGATTCAGATATTTGTCAGGCTTTATGCATGGATAACCTACTTGTAACCCACTGTTCATAAGTAACGGTTATTTAGTTTAGAATCAGGCTGGCGTGTGACTAACTTTTCATGCTTAACCATCTTCTCGTATACTTTTCGCAGTCAGTACTGTGTCTAATGAGATCGCGTTAATGGACAGAAAATCTGCTGCATTTCACCGTAAAAACCGTAGAATGTACCGTCTATAAGGTTGACGTCGAGGGGCAATCCCTGGAACACAACCAGTAATTGCAATGAAAATGGAGTTCCCCAAGGACTGCCGTTACGACCGTGATACTGTTGGTGACGATGATCGTTTACTACACCAGAGCTAATTCATGCCTGCCTCGTTACGTTCAGCGACTTTTCACCCTTCTGTACTTTCGAAAAATATCATTATTATTTTTTACGATTGTATGCTCAACCGAGGCAGATATATTTTAAATGAAAAAGAAATAACCACACACGAAAACTGAAAAAAAAGTGAGACTGGAAGACAGACAGACTCACACGCGCTCCCCCCCGCCCCCTCCTCTCAATTTGGCTTGTTTTTGCCTTGATCTTACAATGTATGGTGGTGTTTTTGTTTTCTTGTGTTTTGGAGAGAGAGAGAGAGAGAGAGAGAGAGAGAGAGAGAGAATATAATGTTGCTTATAACTCAGCCGACCGCCAGGAGCAACCTCAGGGCTGTCACTGCGGTGAAGTCAACTCACAAGTCATTAAAAACTAAACAACAACAACAACAACAACACACAACAACAATCCAACACAACCGTTTAAATATACACCTTCTAAAATCACACCGGAAATTTCGTTTACAATCTTTCTTCCTTAAAATTTTAGATCAAATAAAAAAAAAAAAGAGAAAAGTTGATCTCTTTCAGGACAGACAGACAGACGGACATAGACAGACAGACAGACACAGACAGCCAGACGGACACAGACAGACAGACGGACACAGACAGACAGACAGACGGACGGACACAGACTTTAGATGGACGGACACAGACAGACAGACGGACACAGACATACAGACAGACACAGACAGACAGACGGACACAGACAGACAGATGGACGGACACAGACAGGCAGATGGACGGACACAGACAGACAGATGCACGGACACAGACAGATGGACGGACACACAGACAGACACAATGGACGGACACAGGCAGACAGACAGACAGACAGACAGGCAGAGAGCGCATCACGAGCCTCCAGCCACGAACAAACAGGGTATGGCCGGCAGACACCCTCAGTAATTAGGTTTCCCACGGGAAACCAGGGAACAACATCTTTCCTCTCAGGGCCGCATGGGCCAAGTCTAGTTACTCATTACTCCTACATAGTTCCTGCTGGATTCCAAAGTCGTCGTGATTGGGCCAGCGCCAATGGGATGGATTCATCATTCTTTCCAGGGGGCCGGAATAGCTCAGTTGGTAGAGCGCCGGACTCGTGATCCTGGGGATGCGGGTTCGCATTTCGGTACAGAGGGATTGGTTCTGACTCCATTCCCCATACAGTCCGTCGAATGAGACTATAAACTGAGGTTCCGTGTGTGAAGAGCATCTTGCACACACGTCTAATCCCGTCACCAACTTTCGGAAGTGAAGGCCAGTTTGGCCGTTGGTATGGATGACACGTTACATCCCCCCCACCCCCCCACCGTTTCGGTCTACCCCCCCCCCCCCTCCCCCCCCCCCCCCCCCCCCCCCCCAAGATATCGCCAATAACCTTCAAGTGTGTTCTTTTTCTCTCATCGTTCGCGTTACCTAAAAAACCTCTCTTCTCTCTCTCTCTCTCTCTCTCTCTCTCTCTCTCTCTCTCTCTCGCCGATCAGAACAAAAGGAAGATCATATGATTTTTTTTATGATGGACAGAAGACACTGTGGACAACACACACCTGAAGACAGGTACAATGGGAAACAATCACATCAGTCAAAAAAAAAAATGCAAAACATATAAACGTACTCCCAGTTTATCCTGAATACGCGTGAGATATTCCATAAGGAGGAAAAACTGTCTTGGGCTGGTGTAACCGTCAGTAATGGCTATTCTGGTAAACATCTGTGACCTATAATGAACATACAAATTTTCAGAAAGATCGGCCAAGAACTTTCTGAGATTTTTCCATAAAGAAGAATACCATTATGAGCTGTTAGCAACGGCTATAACGGTAAACTAAACATCGGGCATCATCCGTGACCCTAATGAACATACCTACAAATTTTAAGAAAGATCGGCCAAGTACTTTCTGAGACATTCCATAAATAAGAAAAACCGTTATGGACCATTATAGCCGATAGTAACGGCTACAACGGTAAACTAAAACGTCGGGCATCATCCGTCGCCCATATGAACATATCTTCAAATTTCAGAATGATCGGCCAACTATACTTTCTGAGATATTCCATAAAAA
>JADBJO010010560.1:43578-48578 GCA_016801955.1 Conus betulinus | reverse complement strand
CTGAAGAGATAAAGGAACATGAATTTCAGTGTAGATTCTGTGCCTTGCCTAGCGCCCTTTTTTGCTACTTTGTCAGCCCACTCATTTGACGAAAATCCAAGATGTGATGGAACCCAGCAGAAGGAAACGTTGGTCCCTTTTAAAGTTAAGATATGAATTAATTGACTGATTTCTAAGATAATTTTGGTCTTTTTCTTGTAATCTGATGATCTTAAAGCATAGAGAGTACCGATTGAGAATCTACACAAAATAAGATTTGAAAAAACTGCAATGGAAAATCAACTATGTAATTGAGAGCCATAAGAATAGCAATAAGTTCAGCAGTAAAGATGGATCGATTTTTGCCAATGTAGTATGACTTTTCCTTTTTTAACGCTGGTATTACAAAAGCTGAACCTGCCCGGTGATCTTCTAGGAGTGAACCATCTGTATATATCTTTAAATGATTTGGATAAGTGTTCTGTATATGTAATTGGACTTCAGTTTTCATAATGTTTGGATTCTCATTTTTCTTCATGTCAGTATAATTAATATCAAACTGCGCTTTATTCATCTCCCAAGCAGGACAAGGGGAGACCGCTTGATTTTGTGTCAATATTACTTGGATTTATATCAGACCTTTTCAGTAGATCTGATACGTAAGTGGCAATTGGTTTCAATGATGATATCTGCTTAGCTCGTTTAGGAAAAGAATTTTCAGATGATGTAATTTTCAGTTCCTCAGATGCAAAGTTGTTACTTGTCGAACTTCTAAGAACGTATTTAGCGCATGCAAGACTTCGGTACTCGTCCAAAGGCAATTCTCCAATTTCTTTATAAGTTCCAAGCGTTGATGAGTGAAAAGGCACACCAAGAGCAAGCCTATAACCCTTGCAATCTATGCTTTGAAGTTTCTTAAGTAAATAATTAGGGGCGCTAAAAAAATACCTCTTGTCCATAGGACAATTTTGATCTAATCAGCGACGTAGAGAGATGTTTCAAACTTTGCAATCTTGTCCCCAGGCTTGTTTGCTTATAATCTTAATAGATTTAAACATTTCCTCGCCTTGGTAACGATGTAGTTGATATGAGCATTCCAGGACAACTTTGGTGTAAGATAGATACCTAGAAATTTCACGATATCTTTATACTGAATAGTCGTATTTTCAATTTTGAAAAAAAACGGCAGCTCTGATGGATTGCTGCCATTATTAAAGAGAATCATATGTGTTTTCTCTGTAGATAATGTCAGACCATTTTCGTCCATATAAGTAAATATATGATCGAGCTCTCTTTGATAGATCTTCTTGATGTAGTTCAATTCCCTTTTTGATGTTTTTCTTTTCATTGTAACATTCATCCCAGATGCATAAATCATCAGCATATTGTACTAATACAACATGCTTTGATAAGAGCGAAGGCAAATCGTACATTAAGATGTTAAATAACATAGGGGCGATAACAGAACCTTGTGGCAGTCCCATATGTAAAGATCTAGAATTGGAGTATGCATTCCCTACTCGAACACGAATGCTTCTTTTATTCAAAAAGCATTTAATGTAGTGATATAAATGTCCCGAAATCCCGATTTTTTTTTTCAATTTGTAAAGGAGCTTGGCGTGCCAGACTTGGTCATAAGCTTTCTTGATATCGAAAAAGGTCGCTAGAACATTTCTTCTTCTTGCAAATTGTTGTTTTACATTTGTTGTGAGTTTCACTAAATTGTCAATGGCAGACCCTGCCATTTTGGAAGCCTGCTTGATTAACTGGAATAACTTTATTTTTTTGACAATACTGCATCAATCTTCAAAAAACTATTCTCTCTAATAGTTTACAGGTATGTGAGTTAATGCTATTGGTCTGTAACTATGCTTATCTGTTGGAGGTTTGCCTTGCTTAATACTGGTACAATGATAGACTGTTTCCATTGTTCTGGCATTACGCCCTCAAACCAACATTTTTGAAACAATTTCTGCAGTAATAAGACAAAATTTTCAGGCAGGTGTTTAAGCATATCATTGGAAACTTTATCTAGTCCCACGGAAGTTTTCTTATTAGGAAGAGATAGAATTGCATCTTCACTTCATCAAGAGTAATTGGAGCATTGATGAAATGACTATTATCATTAACTGGATCTCTATAATCGTCTTTATTTTCTTCTTCTGTTCTGAAAGTTTGATCTTTAAAGGACAGACCTTCCAAACGCATAGATTCGGAAACATATCGGCGAATGATTCTGTTTTTTTTTCTGAATTAGAAGGAAATTCTTTGTTCTTCAGCTTGACTGGACAAGATGGCAAGTTTAAACCCCTTTTCATTTCATGAAACTTTTTTTCCAAACTTTTTGTAGATCTTTATGATTCGAAATCTCTCATTTAGCAGCAGAAGAGGACCAATATTGCCTTTAGCTTGAGCTATTACCATGTTACTATAGTGATTCGCTTTGTTCTTGGCTATTAGATTCTCTGGTGTTTTGTCTTTTAAATATATTTTAAAAAAAATTTTTTTGTTATTAATGGCTGAGTCACAAGCAGGTGTCCACCAGATATTTCCTGAGTGTTTGTTTGACTTTAAGTGGGCGAAATTTTGGAATGGCTACATCTGCAGCACTAAGGATAGCATCCGTAAAATACGAATATAACTGATCAACGCTATCAATATTGATATCAACGGTGTTGTATGTAGCTAGTTTGTTTTTGAATGTTTCCCAGTTAGCTGATTTATAATTATATTTTGGGATTATGTCTTCTTGAAATTCACAAGAATCAGTTATTTTATTAAAAGTTACAATTATTGGAAGGTGGTCGCTTCCTAGAGTATCGTCAAAGGTAGACCAGCTACATTCAGGTGCTAATGCAGGAGATATCAAGGATAAATCTATTGCTGATGCCCTATGAGTTGGAATGTCTGGAATTCTAGTTATGCTGCCATCATTAAGCAAATATAAACATGAATCAACAATATTTTCTACAAATCGGTTACTAGTTACTGATGTGCAATCCTTGTCCCAAAATGGCGAATGGGCGTTAAAGTCCCCTGCTATTAACCATTTTTTCGTTGTCTGGTAGAGTGTGTAACCATTCTGTATTAAATTCATTTGGTCCTTTGGGAAGATATGTAGAGACTATGTTTATCATAAAATCTTCTCTTAATTTAATTCGAGCCGCACACGAATGTAAAGTTGGAATATTGTTTGGAGCAGGGGACGGGTATACTTTATAATCTGTTCCTTCTTTAATATATATAGCTGTGTTGATTTTAGTAACAGCATCTACTTGTTCATGAACTGGTGGGTAATAATAACCTGATAATTTAGGCAATTTGTTTTTTTTTTCACATTCAAAGATTGTAAAATAAGAGCTTGGTAGGAGTTATTCGCAAGATGTTGAACTAAATAAGGCAAGTTTGTGGAAACAGACCTAACGTTCCACTGCATAAACTTCATAAATTGAAGATGTTTAGATGGCATCATGTAAAGGATGGGAAAAATTAATTAACTAACGTAAGTAAATAAAAACAATAATATAATGAAAGGAAATCTTAAACACGCTCTAATAACACAAAGATTGTCAGAACAATGCTAAAACAATACGCCTATGTTAGTTTGTCAGAAAAATGTGACAAAATAAGAACAGACGATTAGTTCTATATAGCAAACAAGGATTACTTAAAATATTTCTCTCGTCTATAACTGATTAACAAAATCTACAATATTCTAAATTACGACGCTGAACAGTCATTAATGGCGAAGTGAACGTGGATTACTCAGCAGTCCCAAGTTTGCAGGTGGAACAAAAATTGACGTCAGTAGAAAAGGTCCCAGTCGCTCAGGGCAAGGTAAGGATTGAACCAGTCACGATGTGAAGGTCCGGAGTAGGTATAGGGGGTGGTAGAACCTTGCAGAGCGTGATGGCTTCCTCGGTGTTTCCCAGAGGAGGTTGCGAAGATGACGTCCGATGTTACTGGCGAGGATGCTGGTCCCTCTGGAGTTGGGGTGGATGGCGTCCCTCAGGTTGTACCGCTTGATGTTGTCATTCCTGACGAAGGAGATGTTGGGAACTTCGTGTAGCTCTGAGGTGACCATTGCGTTGTACAGCTGCCTCTTCACTTCTAGACTAGAATCTTTTACAGCGGTGGAGTTACTAACAACAAACTTTATTGTAGGGTGTCTTTTGGCCATGCCTTTCACAGCAGAGGTAAGGTTATTGCATGCTTCTTTGGCATCTTTGTCTTTAAGATCATTGATGCCACAGTGGATAACAACAGCATCTGGCTTGTCAAGAGAAGAGCAGGCAGTTTTCAGTGTGTTTTGGATGTCTGACAGAGTGTAGGTTCTTTCTTTGCAGGCTTTGAAATCATAGGATTTACCTAGTCTGTTTGGCTGTACGTGATTCAGCACAGAGTCATGCAAAATGAGCACTTTAGGTAGATCTGATTCTTCGCTTTCTTTCTTTTTCTTCTTGGAAGACGCCGAGTACGACGACTTTTTGCGATTTGCGTCATCCGAAGTAATTTCGTCATGCGAAGCGGGTGACTTCTGCAGAGATTTTTTTTTACTTTTGTGCTTGCATTATTTGGCCTACCTTTCTTCTTTGGATCCGCCTGTGTGTATCGTTGAGCTGCCAGGTGGTGGAGGCGTTCTAACTACCTCCGCGAAAGTACGTAGGCCTACTGTACTTGCATCTTCAGTTTGCGTTGACTGTGTTACGGTAGAACGGTGTTCTATTTTGGTTTTCTGTACTGACTCTTGATATTGAAGCACAGTCTTTTCCAGGGAAGATACCCGATCGCAAAGGGTCAAAATGACTTGCTTCAAATCAGGATCTGCACTTCTTATAGAATCGGGCGTCTCTGAGCTGATCGAAAATATTGCGTCCGAAGTCTTGGCGATACGTTGGTCAGTTGATGGTGCAGATTGTTCGGCCCGGACTCCCCTGCTCGTTGTAGATGTTGTCAGTGCCCGTCCAGCAGCCCTAACGTTTCGTGTAGTCACACTGGTCGGACTTGTAGCTGATCGCGTA
>JADBJO010010560.1:20000-35320 GCA_016801955.1 Conus betulinus | reverse complement strand
TCACACCCACGACGTACTGTATATTTATTGTCTAATTTATTTCTTTGTTTATGCACAAAACAAAATAATTTTCAGGTGATATGTAGTATGATACATTATAGACAAAGTCATGAAATTTCAGGAAAGTTGAATCAAAATTACTTGAGTTACAGAGCAAAAAACATGTGTGTGGTTGTTTCACACCCACGGCGTACGGGAAAGGTAGCCCATAATTCAATGCCTTACGCAATGCATAATGGAAACACGTAAAACAATGGACAACACCACCTACACTTCATTAGCTTTTATCTACGTGTCTGTTTCAAAGATGATGTCAGACGATATACGACTCTAAAATAACAACTAGAGTTGTTCCCTCTTACACCAGTTCTCTCAGACAGAGCCAAAATACAAATCTGCATACTTCTCAATAATTCGTGGGCTTCGGATTCAGGAATCATAGTTGTTGAGTTAGGATCGCGTGTACCATGCAGAATACAGCCTGTATTTATTTTTATGATGACCAATGTCAAGGTCAAGCGACCTAGGGGTTAGGAAGGAGACGGAGTAAGTGGCGGAGAAAGGCACAGTCGACACCCCAAACTCCCGACACCAGGAAACGCAGGGATAAATTCAAAACAACATTTATTTTCACAACAACACTGACATAAATATTCTCATTCACACAGATATGGGACGAGGGAAAACTAAAGAAGAAAAGAGGACAGACGAGGAGCAAAGTTCTGAGAAGGTGGGAATTAGAGAAGAAGGATAGATACCTACGAGAAACTATCTATTTAAGGGGACAAAATAACCCCAATACACCTTTCCCCAGAACCCGGGTCACCCGCCTATTGTTTGCCCTAAATCCCACTAATCGCTATGTGCCTTCAAGTAAAAGAAGAAAAAGCAAAGGAACACACCTACACATTAATTCACAGGACAACAACACAATTCAATCCCTTTCACACTAATGCCTTCCACACTCCATTCATTCAAAATAGTCTTCCATTCATACTGTCTTGGCTGGCACACAGCTGCTTCCACGCCTTCTACACCACAGCTTAAAGTCACTCAGCTCATCTGTCAAGGGACTCCAGGACCCACGTCGCAGTCGCCCTGGAGGATGCCCCCGGTGCCTGACCGTCAGCTGCGTCCCCGGTGATACCTGAGGACTCCGTGAGTCCGACAGCTGCGTAGCCGGTTCAGGTCCCCGCTGCTGGCTCAGCTGCCAGTCGCCAAGGTAACCGAGCCAGCCTCCCAGCGACCTGCCTTGGTAGAAGGCGCTGGAATGCGCCAAAACCAGAACCAAAAAAAAAAAAAAAACAAAACCGCCCTGCGGCGAAGATCAGTGTCTCTCAGAGAAATTCTCCACATAAAACCTAAATGTGTTGGTGCAGTGAAGAAAGACATGAAAACAGTGTGTGCGAACATTTATATTATCACTTAATTTCTCTATGTTAAAATATAATTTGAAATCTACATTTAATTTTTAGAAAAAAAGATTTCCCCAGTTTTGTTTTCTCTGTGTGAAAATAGAAATTAACTCCCTTTTCCCTTTATTTTCCCACAAAAAAAAAAAAAAAAAAAGCCCCTCGTTCATCCTTTCATACGTCCATCCATAAAAAAAAATATATAAACATTAGGACAGACAGGACGAACAGGAACAGACAATACGAAAGGAGCGGGGCCAACGCGGGCGTCGCGATGGGAGGTCCCTGTTTCCGACTTAATATTAGTCGGATGAACACCCTATTCACGTCCGCATCCATCTCGCATGTCTGTGTTCTGAATTACAAATATTTTAAAATAATAATAAATTCCAACCAGTCATGCACCGACATATCCAGCAAGACTTCTGGGCTGTCAGAAATCAACCATCCATATATCCTTCCTTGGTTAACAGCAGCGCCCAAAAACCATTCTAGCACAAAGACAACCCTATATAGTCCTGGTGCCACAAAAGATACGGAATTCTTTTTACAACCATGAAATGAGCTTCTCCTTACCCCAGAAAATCTCTCAGGAATTGGGTAAAGGAAAACAGAAATAGAGTCGGAGTACATAAATCACAATCGGAACACTCCGAATGGGCGGAAAAAACTATTCGAGAGCGCTTCGCTGACACGCCTCGACTACACACCCTTTTACAAGCAGGATGGAAAATGGATAAAATAAAAAAAAAAAAAAAAAAAACTTTTTTTTTTCTCTTCTCTCTTTCACTTGCGAAAAGGGTGGTTTCACAATAACAAAATACTTTCTCTATATACAGAAATAATTCTTACCAGAACGGCGGGTGGTCAGAAAAAAGAAGTGCCGGCCAGCCCCCAGTCTCGACGGAAGACGGGACTCGACCAACCAGTCCCCACCGAAAGGAACTTCAGGTCCTGGACGACCCAATGGAGAGGTAGCAGTGGGTAGGGATAGAGATCCCCAACAGAAGACCAGCGGCTTCCTTCGGCCGAGCGAACGGCTAGGTCCCCCGCTGCAGCGCTACGATGAAGTAGACAAAAGAGGCCCACTACCCAAGGATGGGGATCCTTACCACTCGGCTGCCAGCGAATCGAGTGCTTAATCAAAACCCAAGATCGACCAACCCAAGATTGCAACAAGTCTGAATACAGTTACAGTCCCACCCAGGGACATCTCGAGAATGCTAACTTGCCAGAAAAACACGAGCAACACAATCCGGCCTGAAACTCTGGCCAGGTATCTAAAAGCAAAAAAAAAAAAAAAACCCCCCCCACGCGCACACGCGCGCGCGCGTACACACACACATATGCGCACACACACACACACACACACACACACACACACACACACACAGCGCGGCAGCGCGCACACTCACACGCGCGCGCGCGTATTATCTGTACACACGTTCGCTCTCGCGTGCCCCTCACATTCAGCTTTTTTTTTTTTTATTGAAGGGGGCAGTCAAGTCAGAGGATGCTGCAACCAGAGCATGACCTCTGTGCTCTAACCTCCACACAAGCTAAAACTGACACACTGCCTGTCAGCAACAATCCCTTATGTATAAACTAAATAATTTAAAAGGCGTCCGTGACAACCAATATCTAAACCTTTCTCCTTATTACTAATTTTCATACAGGACAATCTACAGTTTCTCCCATCCCTCTCTGACAAGATAGAT
Organism: Conus betulinus; assembly: GCA_016801955.1. Taxonomy (NCBI): domain Eukaryota; kingdom Metazoa; phylum Mollusca; class Gastropoda; order Neogastropoda; family Conidae; genus Conus; species Conus betulinus. Next base: position 32,190 of record JADBJO010010560.1, on the reverse strand, counting down.
TTCAGATGGTCACCGTACTGAATGACATTTTGATCATAATTATCATTTATGAACACATTGAGTAACATTTTGATAATGATTGTTCCTTAAATCCGCCGACTTGTTTGAATCAAATCTTAAATAAATGTTAGCGAACCGCCCAGAGAAACGTGGACAAAACGAGTCAAAAGACAAAACACAACGCGTTTCGACCTCTTAGGTCTTCTTCAGGTCAGACACAGACAATTGAAATAACGAAAATTCACTTAGCTTTGATCGCTTCAGATCGCTTCATCAGAGTTCAGCGCAAGGAAGAAGGTGTTGACACTAGATCTTGTTTGAATCAGTTACATGGCATTCAATATTTAGTTCACGCACATATGTACTCCATTTATATCACAGGGTTTTTCCTACTGCCTCTCATAGAGAGTCTGCATCCATGTCATATGTTGACGTAACCAGTTGATTAAACCTTAACGCCATGGAGAACTCTTCCAGCAGTAGTTTATCCCAAGACTTGCAAACTGTTAGACAAAAACACGTCACTGAGGAACAAATGCGTCAGCGTTATTTTCAGTTATCAACAGTTTTGCTGAACGTGATGGAATACAAAAACGTATTTGTGTAAGAATACAAATTTGCTTGATTTTGTGAAGTTTAGCTCTCTGTTCATTTGCTTTATTTACAAGGAATGTCAGGAATTTCCCGTAGTCAATTTTCATTTGATTTACTGTTGTCAAGGCTTTATTCTGTTACCTTTTAAAAAAAAAAAAAACAAATTGATCTGTTGGTGCCTCAATCTCTACCAATCATATTATTATGTCAGTGTTTAAACATTTAAACAGTGTTAATGATAGTAATGATGAAACTACTGCTGCTGCTGCTGCTGCTGCTACTACTACTACTACTACTACTACTACTACTACTACTATCAATACTACTACTACTACTACTATCAATAATAACGAACAACCACAACGATGATGACGACGACGACAGTGATGATGGTGATGATGATGATGATGATGATGATGATGATGATGATGATGATCTACTACTAGATTGATTAATTGATTGATTTAATTTAACGTCTGTTCACAACAATGGTGGTATTAGACTAAAAAAACCAATGAACCAATCCAAAAAAAAAAAAATTAAAACGGGCTGTGTAAGAGAGAGAGAGAGAGTGTGTGTGTGTGTGTGTGTGTGTGTGTGTGTGTGCGTGCGCGCGTTTGTGCGTGCGTGCGTGCGTGCGTGCGTGCGTGTGTGTGTGTGTGTGTGTGTGTGTGTGTGTGTGTGTGTGTGTGTGTGTGTGTGTGTGTGTATGCACTCCTGTGTGAAAGGCTACATATGAACATTTATACAATAACTATAAATAACTTAATATTTACAATAGATTTGAAAGTATAGTGCTGAATATAACTGATGCAATTTTTATCATTTTTTTCGCTGTAGATTACATCATTTAAAGATCCCATTTTTGCTACATCTATCCCAGATATGTGTATATAATAGGGATAGCAATGGGCAATCAAAAAGAATATGTTCAATTGATATTGGATGACCACAAGCACATTCTACATTTTTTGAAAATTTAGTCTTCTTCTATGAATTTAATCGAATTTTGTAAACGAGACCAGACAAGGATCTTGAACACAGTAATATTTTTTACTTTGAAGGAAGCTTTTCTGTCATTATGCTACTTTCTAACATTGAATTTATTTCATGTTTTTAATTTTAGTGTACTATTAGGATATTTTCTAATAGCTCCTTCTTTTGCTGATCTGTCAGCCATTTTATTCCCCCAATACCACAGTGAGATGGGAATCCAACAAAATTCTACATTGATACCTTTACATATAATTGAATGTACTAAGTATTTTACATCAAATATAAAATATTTTCGAACTTTTGCATCCAGTTTTGCGGATTGTAAAGAACAGATTTTGAGTCAACACAAAGAAAATGCTATAAATCGCAATATCAATATCAGCTATGAAGGATAAGGCCATAAGAATTACATATAGTTCTGCTGTAAATGCAGAAAAAAATTTTTCCTAGACAAAATGACTTTCTTTCTTATCTTTAAAGCAGGAATAGCAAATCCAGCCCCTGTGAATGATTCCAAAACTGAACCATCTGTAAAAATCTTTAAATGATTCGGATACTTATTTTCTAAATGTTCTTTTGCTTCAACGGATGAGATTAATGTTATCCTCTTTTTTAGAGTTGTATAATCTGTATCGAATCTAGCAGAAATATGCTCCCATGAGGAATAATGGGTATTATGGGACTGCTTGAAATTGATGTAAGATCAATATTACAACTCTTATAAAGATCATCTGTATAGTTTCTAATAGGTTGGAGATATGAAATGTTTTGCGCTCTCTTCGGGAAATCATGTCTTGAGTCAAGAAAAATGTCACTTGTCACTAAAAGACATCTAGTCACATACTTGGCAGTGGCTAACTTCCGTTGGTCCTCAAGAGTTAACAGATTCGCTGCTCTGTATGTTTTTTTAAGCGTATTTGTGTGTACCAGTACACCAAGTGCCAACTTAACAGCCTTACTATCTATGCTTTGTAATTTTTTTTTTAGCAGCGCCTGTGGAGCTGAAATAAACCTCTTGACCATAAGTCTGTTTCGATCGAACTAAACTGGTAGCAAGATGTAAAAGTGTTTGAGTATCTTGAGTATCATGACTGAGCATTAATTATTTGAGAAAAATTTAATCTTTGTCTAGCTTTACTTATTATGTGTTCAATATGATATCACTACTTTAAATAGACTCCTAAAAATTTTTACAGCTTTTGAATATTTAAGAGTGTTGCCTTTTATAACAAGTTGAGGAGGATGCTTTGGAGTATCACCATTGATAAAAGAACATTAATTGTGTCTTTTCTCCCGAAAGTTCTAAACCATTTTCTTTCATGTATAAGTCTAACTTATCTAGCTCAACTTGATATAGTTTTTGAACATGCGTTATAACTCTCTTATTTGTTTGTTTTTCTGACGTTTGTATTAATCCATTTAGCAATGTCATCAGCATATTGAACGAGATGGATATTGTTAGATGGAACGTTTGGGAGATCATGAATAAAAATCGTAAAAAGAATCGAGCAATGATAGATCCTTGAGGAATTCCAATATCAATATCCTTGAATGACAAATAATATGTACCAATTCTTGTACAAATAGATCTCCCAGACAAGAAACATTTTACAAATTGATGCATTGCTCCACTAATTCCATTATGTTTTAGCTTATGAAGCAGACGAGCATGCCTCATAAGCTTTTCTAATATCTAAAAAGTAGCAAGTGTACTTTTTTCTTCTTGAAAACTGTTTTTTGACTTGATTCGTAATTTTGACTAGATGATCAGTCGTGCATCTTCCTTTCCTGAAACCTGCTTGGTTGTTTGGAATAATACTGTTCTTTTCACGGAAATGTAAAATACGACGTTTCAACATTTTTCCAATATCTTACCAACTCGCGATGTTAAAGCTATTGGACGATAGCTACCAATTTCGGATCTACGTTTACCTTGCTTTGGAACTGGTATTACAACCGTCCTCTTCCAGATAGTAGGGAGAGTTCCATTTAACCAACATTTTTGGTAAAATGAGTGGAGTAATTGCTTCCAAGATAAAGGCAAATGGCAGAGCAATTGATATGAAATACCATCGATGCCAACAGCAGTGGTACTGCAAGTAAAAACACTCCAATGAATCAATAAATTCCTCAAAAGTTATAATAGATTTTAAGTAATGATTTTCATCTGGAGGAGGGTCACAATAAATATGTTTTTTTTCTGTTCCTCTTCTCTGTATCTTCTTATATTTGATGAAAGACTTAATTATGAATTATTCTTTGAAAACACTTCAACAAATAACTCTGCTTTATCTGCTGATGTGGGGATAGCGTTGTTATCTAATTTAATGGGATATGATGGTAAATGGCATCTGTTCTTTAATTTTTTAACCTTCTTCCATACTTTGTGCATGTCCTTTGATGTAGATATTTTTGAATAGCAAAAAGTAGTGAAATAGATACATTTTACTTTGGCCACAACTCTGTTACTCTGATTTTTTGCACGTTTCATTGCAATAAAATTTTCTTCAGTTCTGTCCTTTTTAGCCATGTTTTATAAGTTTTCTTTTTACTGCTCACTGCTTCTGCGCATTCTTCATTCCACCATCCATTTCCTCTGTACTTGTTATCATTATAGCATTTACGCTTGGGCATTGATTTTTCAGCAGCGTGTAAAACAGCTTTTCTGAAGTTTCTCATAAAATATATCCGTGTCTTCATGTTCCATGGAATTATGATCTATTGACAATAGAGTTGACTCATAGAGGTTCCAGTCAGCGCTATTGTATAAAAACTTAGGAATCATATCTTCAACTTCTTCTTCATCTTGAATCTTTTCATTTAGTGTAAGAACAATAGAAAAATGATCACTTCCTAATGTGTCTTCTCTGTTCCCAACTAGCATCCAGTGATATATCAGGAGATACTAATGTTAAGTCAATAGAGGTGGCCTATGATTTGAAACATCAGGAACTCTTGTTATGCTTCCATCATTCAATAAAACTAATTTGGAATCCACAATATTTTCAACAAAGCGATTACATGTTGTGACAGAGCAATCCGGTTCCCAAAAGGAAAGAATGTGCATTGAAATCCCCCAATGTGATCCAGTTTTTTTCTGAAGAAGGAAGGTGTCTTAACCAGTCTGAATTATCTGTGTTTGGGCTATTTGGATAATATACAGAAAGCATGTTTATACTAGAATCTTTGCTCATTTTTAATGATAACCCAGTAATAAAAAAAAATTCTTCTTCATCTTTAGCTGTTGAATTGAGGTCTAACTTCAAAGATCTATAATTAAGATCTGATCTAACATATATTGCAGTCTGAATCCTTCTAGTTGATGTACTACAGTTATATACAGGAGGGTAGTAGAATCCCTTGAATTGAGGTAATTTACTTGGTTTTACATATAGAGACTGCAAAGCCAAAATACAAAAGTTGTTGGAATAAATGTAGTTCTCAAAATGAAGTAGATTTTTAACGATGGATCTACAGTTCCATTGTAGAACAGTAATACAATTGTGAACATGTTTCATGATAATTGGTAGAATAAAACGCTATAAACAGACGTTGGGCAAAGTCAATAAGGTTGAAAGATGGGGCCCCACGGTTGTCGAGAGCACCTGGGGAAAGGGCACTCTGGGGATGCGCGCAGGCCTGTAGCCATTGCTGGATGGTCCCCGATGATCACTGAAACCATGTCCACCGACAGGGTATTTGGAGCGCCTCCTGTGTGGCCGTTCCCAAAAGATGCGGCCGTTCGCAAAAGATGCGGTGGACGTGACGCCCCAAGTTGCCAGCGAGGATGCTGGTGCCCCTGTCCGACGGGTGGATGGAGTCCTTCATCAGCCTGTTGTTCGTGGAGTTCCAGTTCTCATGGGACAGAAGGGACACGTTGTGCGTGGGGAGCTCTGCAAGGAGTAGGGCGTTGAACATCTCCCGCTTGCTTTGCAGGGGTCGATCTTTCACTGGGGCCACTCTACTAACAACAATCTTGGTGTTTGGATGATTTGCTTTTGCTTGTTTTACAAGTGCGGACATGTCTGACACGACTGTCTTAGGATCTTTTCCTTTCAGATCGTTGATCCCACAGTGAAACACTAAGCAATCAGCAGTCTTGACTGTCTCGGTGTCGCCTAGGTTTTTTGCACAGGCCTCCAATCTGTAGGATGGTTTTGAAACCAGATGTACACTGTACGCGTACCCCAAACGACGTGGGTTTATCTTCCCCATTGTGGAATCATGGAATAGAACAACCTTAGGCAGACCAGACTGGTTGACGTCATCCCTCTTTTCAGTATGTTTTGACGTCATGACAGGCTTAGATTTGTGTTCAGGTATTTAAAAAAAAAAAAAAATAACGTCATTCTTAATTGTTTGACGTCACAATTCAGGCCTGATTTTTCTGGCGATGTTTTGCCTTTTTTTTGAAGGGGATTTCAAGCAGGCGGCGTATGATGGGTAAGTTAGTGAAGGTGATAGTGTGTCACACTCACCGTTGCCTTGGAGGGAGCTGGTCTGGGTGGCAGAAAAATGGTAACTGGTTTGCTCCTCTCTCCTTGCCGTGCCTCGATGGTGGTCTCCTCTCGCGACGCTGATGTAGTGCGTGTCTTCCGTAAGGTCTCTTCTAAACGGCAGATTCTTTCATCTTTAGCCCCTTGATCTCAGAGATAGGGCTTTTTCACAGAAGCAGGTCGTTCAGCGTGTTCTGAAATGTCAGGAATTTGGTGGTCACCGGCTGAATTTTCTAGACATTCGGCCGTTTCTCCATCTGTTTGATGGATGTTCTCCGAAACTGGATTTTGCTCACCGCCGGCACTTTCAGTGTCTGTTGTTTCGACGTTTGTCGATTTAGACAGCTTTTTTTGGTTTCCTCCGTGTCGCTAAGGTTTTTGATTTTGCCATAGTTGAGCGATTTTCTTTCCTCTGCTGCAAGGTCCTTTGACTAATCGGCCATGTTGGCGCAGGAATCTACTGCTACTACTACTACTACTACTACTAATGATGATGATGATGATGATGATGACAAGCTAGCGACAGGCCCCACGAACTTGTCAACAACAATGGCACGAACTCACTAAGACCGCAGACGTATAGAAGAAACCACAACTGACATCATAACAAGAGAAAGGAATGAAGGGTCACAGACTTTAGAGGTTTTTTTTTTTCTTTTTATGCTGATCGATGAGGATGAGGATGGTGAAGGTGACCAGACCAGCCCCCATGGAACTGTTGAGTACCGTGGACCACAGGCTGAGAGGTCGTGGGTTTGATTCCCATCACAGCCATTCGTCAGTGGGATTGTTTTGCCCTGACTGGCTACTACTATGACTATGAGTTTTTGACATTGGCCCTCATGGGAAGAGTTCAACCACACAGTCAAGTTTCATTCACGTAATGGGTGCAGTTCTGAGAGTGTGCTCAAATTGCCTGAGCAACTCTGCAGATGTCTGTATCTCTCGGGCCTGGTTGATGCAGGGACATATTATGAAAGGATGCGTACAACACAGCTCTGTCATGTAGATTCTGACAGGAATGGAACTCTACAGCATCACTGTCATGATCTAGCTCCTCATCATTCAGCATTACAAAGTCTCAAATTCCGTGGCCCTTCAAGTGCTGCTCTCATGATAACTTCAGTTTGGATTACCTCTACACGGCTTTCAGGGATTTTGTGTCAACATGACACATGATGGCGTCATAACATGATGGCGTTCGGTAAAGTATCATCTGATCCTCAAAACACCACCGACTAAACACCCAACTGACGACAATCATTGCTTGGTCACTTTGGAAGTGTTCAGTGGTGCTTGTTCTGATACGTAGAACACCACCAACAAAGCCTCTTACTGATGATAATAATTGTTTAATCGAGAAGCCAGCTTGTATCACCCCCCCAATCCCCCACCCCCTCGGAGGGTGCCACCACGGCCACACGAGCCTACACGAGCCTACCAAGGGTCTAGGTGTGAAGAGGAAATGTAAAGAAGAAGTCACCAGGACAGCAGGATGTAAATGACCGCAGCTTTATGATCTTAGATGAGGATTGGGATGATGACCGTGATGCTAGGGAGTTCCAGTCCAGACTGAGACAGCATGAGAGGATTGTACTCTAGGCTTACTTTCATGATAATATATCCTGGTTTTAAACAGGCCTGAGAAATACAGATACGTGCAGCGTTGGACAGAAAAAATACGAGCAACGCTGTGAGAGACGCATCTCCTCTATTCCTCTCTCTCTCTCTCTCTCTCTCTCTCTCTCTCTCTCTTCTCTCTCTCTCTCTCTCTCTCTCTCTCATACGTGCACACATTTATGTATATATAATTATGAGTGGCTGAGTGCATGCTTTATTTGCACTACCAAAAAGGAGAAAGACTGAAATTCCCATTTTGGTGTTACACGCATGTTTATTGTTTGAAAGTAATTTTAATTTTCAGTGTCACGTTGTAAACTATAATATGCATGTCTTAACTTTTATGGCAAACGGTCACAAATGTAATTCTCTTGCGAAAGATAATAAAGTTTTCTGAATCTGAATCTGAATCCATGAAGTGGATGAAATTCGACTGTGTGGTTCCAGTCTTCCAACTGAGCCCATAACAACCTCAGCTCTTGTCAGGAGCCGATACGGGATCAAAATACTTAACAAATAAATGGCCATGATAGGAATCGAACACACGATTTCCCCGCTAAGAATCCCCGACGCTAACCAATTCATCACTGCGGCTGGTTTCGATCCAAGTCATTATATTGCTCAGTCCATCGATTTCTCCAGGCATCTTCAGGATAATTAGCTCGGGGACTTAGAAAGGTCAGGTTTGATAGTCGAACACAATACACACATGCACATGCGCACGCACACACATAAACACACATTTGCACACAAACACACACACGCACGCGTACACGCACACACACGAACACACACGCACGCATGCACGCACGCACACATACACAATAAACACACTAGTACACATATACACTCACTCTCACAAACGCATACATGCACGGACTTGTGCGCGCAAGCGCGCACACACACATACACACACGCACGCATACACGCACACACACACACACACACGCGCGCGCACACACACACACACACACACACACACACAAACGCGCACGCACACACACACACATGCACACACACACGCGCGCGCACACACACACACACACACACACACACACACACACACACACACACACACACACGCATGCACGCACACACACACACTCACGCACACACACACACACACACACACACACACACACACACACACACACACACACACCTCTTAGCATCCCCCATCTCTGTGCTCTCTTGCTTCCACAATCAGTTTCCAAGACAACTTTGCATTTAATGTTCTGGTTAATTGATTTTTTGTTTCTGTTCAATAAGTTTTTGTTAGAAAACCTGCCATTGATATACTCCGTAATGAATCTGTGTATAACGTTTGTACTACCTGTACATCATTATTAAACCTCTGTGTGTGTGTGTGTGTGTGTGTGTGTGTGTGTGTGCAAGTGTGTGTGTGTGCATGTGTTGTGTGAGAGTGGGAAAGAGCATTTGTGTGTGTGTGCGTGCGTGCGTCTGTGTGTGTGTCTGTCTGTCTGTGTTTGTGTCTGTGTGTCTCTGTCTGTGTGTACATGCATGCGTATTGGTCTGTGTGTGTGTGTCTATGTGTGTGTGTGCAAGCGCGCGCGCTAGTGTGTGTGTGTTTCGTGTGTGTGTGTGTGTGTGTGTGTGTGTCATATTTTGTGTTATATATACAGGCAGACTTACAGACAGACAGACAAACATACATAATACTAGATAGATATATGTTCGAAGGCGTGTTTGAGTGCGTTCGTGCGTGTGTATGGGTGCGTGCGTGTGTGTGTGTGTGTGTGAGCGCGCGCGCGCGCGTGCGTTTGCGATTTTTGTACGTCAGTGTGTGAGTGTGTAGTCTGTAACAATCAGGTATCTGTGGAGACAGTAAAGAGAGCGACCTATTTAAGTCAGAATACAATGCCTCACACAATGCCTAATGGAAACACGTAAAACAAAGGACGACACCACCTACTGTTCATGGCGTATCTCTATGTGTCTTTTTTCAAAGAAGATGTTAGACAACACACAACTCTAAAATAACAAACTGGAATTGTTCTCTGTTACACCTGTTCTGCCATACAGTGCTAAAACACTCATCTCAAGAGTTCTCAATAAATCGTGAGCTTCGGATTCAGGGATCGTAGTTGCACTGTGAGATAGAGTGGACTGTGCGGAATGCAGCTTGTATGTAGAGAATTACTTATATGAAAACTTTTCTCCTCATTACTAGTCATTTTTACTGGACAATCTGTAAACCTTTCTCCTCATTACTAATCATTTTTACTGGACAATCTGTAAAGTGTCTCCTTTCCCTCTCTGACAAGGGTGATTTCGGTTGTTCACCATATTGAATCACATTTTGATCATTATCATTTATTTATGAACACGTTGAGTAGCATTTTGATCATGATTGTTCTTTAAATCAGTTGACTTGTTTGAATCGGTTACATGGCATTCAATATTCAGTTCACGCACATATGTATTCCATTTACATCACAGGGGTTTTTTTTGCTACTGCCTCTCACAGAGTTTGCATCCGTGTCATATATTGACGTAACCAGATGATTGAAGTTTTACGCCATGGAGAATTCTTCTTATACTCTTCAGTTCAGCGAGACTGTAGGTGCTACCGCCGACAACAGTTTATCCCAGGACTTGCAAACAGTTAGACAAAACACGTCACTGAGGAACAAATGCGTCACTGTTATATTCAGTAACATGGATTTCCTCCCTTGGGACAACCCTGACAACATCATCACTGAAGAGGCGGAAACCATTGTTTATCGAATCAAAAACAACCTGCTTGTGTTGCTGTTTCTGATTGGTGCCCCACTAAACGTCATCAACATGGCGGTGTTTTACAAGCAAGGACTTGGGGATCGCGTCAACCTGTGTCTGTTCGCTTTAGCTTAGCTGATGGAGTTCATCTGACGATCTCAGTACTCATGCATGGTGAGCAACTGTATCTGCAATTCACCACCAAAGAGAGGTTCGGTCCCCTCGTTACTTTTCTGGCCAATCACAACCTCCTCGTGTTCATAGCTTCCTACCACATTTCTCACTTTTTGTCCGCCATTATTGCCACGGAAAGATGCCTTTGTGTCATCAACCCGCTCAGATTCCAAACTCTCCTCCGTACTCAAACAATGGCGCTATCATCATTGTCATCAGTGTCATCATAACGTGTTTATATTTCATCGTAGTCTATAGATATCACATAGGATGTTTTCACGACCATGTATCAGGTGTAGTCATCACGACATTCATTGACGGATCGTTTTACAGACAACACAAACAATTCATCAATCATCTCCATAGCTCCGTCTTTGGTTTGGGTCTGCCTACTGCGGAAATGGCGGTGGTGACGTCAGCAACCTTAGTTACGATCGTGAAATTACGTCAGTCAGTGACGTGGAGATCAGGAACGTCGTCTTCCATCTCATCCAAGGAACTGGCTCTGACGAAAATCCTTGTGGGAAACTCTATTTTCTTCATTGTGTGTAATACTCCGTTCACTGTCATTCGTTTTAGCAACCTGTTTTTCCCGGAACTCAATTCTGGTCAGCGTCATCACAACCTCTTTTTGGCGGGGGTCTGGTTTACTGAAATATTTTCTTTTATCAATGCTACGTTCAATTTCTTCATTTATTTTGTCATGGGGTCTCACTACCGCAAAACGTTCTGGGCTTTGTTTGGCAGAAAAGAAAAGGGAACAAAATTGTAATTGCTAATTTGTTGTTGTTGTTCAATGGACTACAACCAGACTTTCACAAAAACAATGTTACGTGTGTGTGTTTGTGCGAGCGTGCGTGCGTGCGCGCGCGCGCGCGCGCGTGTGTGTGTGTGTGTGTGTGTGTGTGTGTGTGTGTGTGTGTGTGAGAGAGAGAGAGAGAGAGAGAGAGAGAGTATGCCAGTTGCAGAAAAGCTTAAGTGCAGTAATGTTGACCTAGCGCTTGAGATAAGAGGTACGGTGTTGTTGTTTGTTGTTGTTTGTTGTTGTTTTTAGAGACGATCTTGCGTAAATGGTTGAGATTAGATTGCCATGTGAACTCTTCATCTGTGGTTACATTTAAAACACCATTGTCGTCCATCTGTTCAATAGAAGCTCCATTCAAGCGAGGCAAAGAGGAGCAAATTGTTGGTTTAATGTTTCATGTAAAGATTCCAAAATGTTCCTTTGTGATAGAAAATGGTGCGCTGTGCTGAAAGTTTGAAGAAAAAAAAAATGTTGTAACCACATCAGCCTGTTGTCTCCCTCTCATTGAGACGAATTATGTCGAAGGTGGCACATGATTCTCTTATGGTAAGACATTTTGGTGTTCGCAAGACTCTAGCACGGGTGCTCTCCCATCTGTGCTGACCGGGTACTCTCCTGTCTTTCCGGACTTAGTGTTCGGTCAGGTATTTTTGTGTTGTCGCTTTTGTGACGGTTGTGCCAAGACACTTAAAAAAAAAAAAAAATCACCTTTACTAGTTTAGTGTATCCCTGAAGAAAAAAGCCTTTGAGCATTGAACATCTTGAA
>JADBJO010010560.1:0-17500 GCA_016801955.1 Conus betulinus | reverse complement strand
TGGGGATGTCACATGTTTGCTCTGTGTGCTCTGTGCTGTCAGTTCTGCCAGGCGTTTCAGCGTCGTAAGCAGCATTCGTTTGGATTTCTGGGCGTGTATTTCTTTCATCATGGGAGCACGAGTTACACTACTTGTTCGTTATTTGCACCCGGTAGATCAATGGAACTCGATTGTGCAGCTCCAGTCTTCTAATTTAGGCTTGCAGCACATTCAGCTCAAGGTAGGGGCCAGCAGGAACAAAAATGACCCACATGTAGTGGGACTGAAACCCATGGGTGTCTGACACTAGATATGTGCAGTTGTCAATTTAGAACTTTTGACGCGATGGCTACACCATACGTAAACACTGACTCCTTAGCCTTTTCTTGTCGTTGAATGGACGCTTGAGGCATGGGATTAATGAGAGAAGTTCACTGTTTTAGCACTTACTTGGAGCTTTCGACAGACCTCCGTCCGTCTTCTTCAGCGGTGGTGTTGCTACTGAGTGAACTGGAGTTCAGTGCACACGACCACGGGTCGAACCCTGGTCATGTGACTGAACAATGAGGGTGTTGTACACCGATGGCAAGGTGTGTCTGCCCTGGTCCCGGTTGAGTGTGGGGTTTTGGCGCAATATGGATAGCCTCCTTCACCCCACGCTGAAAACCATCTATTGTCACGGTCGAGAACGCTGATGTTGTCATAATCGAACTGATGTTGCTGGGCGTGTAGGTGTCCCTTTTGTGTTCTGTCAAGCGTTTTTTGAAGGTTTCTCTCAGTTTCCCAAACATAGTTCTCTTCACAGTCACGACAGACTTCAGGACTTGGGGTTTCTTTTCAGGAAACTTCAGCGTCCAACCATTGACAACTACCATCCTCCTGGAAACTTAATTCCCGTTGGGGGGATTTTTTTTTTCTACAAAAGAAAATTAATTCCAAGCAACTGCCTAGTATTGAGAAAGAAAAAAAAAAGGAGAACAGAAAGACGAGAAATGTAGTATTTGTGTTTATTAACCTGAAAGAAAACGAGCTGCCTCTATGGCGTCATGCAGCTACTCATGAAGTGAATGAAAAAGTGATGAGACCCCTTACAAACAAAAAAGCTTTATTTGTGTATGTTTATTGTGATGTGTGTGTGTGTGTGTGTGTGGGGGGGGGGGGGGCAATTTTGGTAAAGGGAGCTGAAGAAAATGAATTCTAGTTTCCTCAGTCTCTCCTTTAGATGAATGGAGTAGGTGCGCGCGCATGCAGTAAACATGCCATGACGTGTGATTGAGTGTTTGCAAATGTGGTGTGTGACAATGGGTGCCTGGGGAATTTCATGGACGATGTCCAGAAATCTGCAAGGGAGGTAATCTGTGTTAAAGCTCGCATTAAGCGAAATGAATTCCCCCCCCCCCCCCCCCCCCCCCCCCCCCCCCCCCCCCCCCCCCCCCCCCCCATGGGACAGATGTCGCTGGCGGGCAGACCCAAAAGTAATTTTATCTCGTCAGTCAACTTAACTGTTCGATCAGAGACAGGAAATGACAGAATGTGGGTGTGACACGGTGCGTCTGTCATGCAGACACGGTCAATACCCCGGTCTTTATCCTGGTGTGCGCTTCAAATCAAGTATTTGACTTAGGTCTCCTTGTTGGGCAAGAAACTGAGAATAGGTAAGTAACCTGTATTTGCAATGGAAAGACGAGCGGTATTTTCACGTGTCTTTCTTCTTTCTTTTTTTTCTCCTGGAACAGGTCTATTTTGCCTTATCGATCAACAGTTTCAATCAGAAATAGATGTAAGAAAATGCTGTAACGTGTTTGGAATGGCATGTCTGTAATGCAGGTAACATGTTACAAACAGTTCAACATCACTTCTTATTATTAAATCAGATTTGCATGTCTGGGGTTTGATGTGACTTTTCTTTCCTAAATGACGCATGCACAAAGTGCGCAATGATCTTGACCCATACATTGAGAACACACACACACCACATTTGCAGTGTGTGGGGGTTTTTTTTTGTTTTGTTTTGTTGTTGTTGTTGTTTTTGTTTTTTTTTCGGTTTGCTTTTTTTTTTTTTTTTTAACCGGAACCAGTCCATTGGTAGAGCGCCGAGTTTTTAGTCAGATCCTGTGTGTTTGAATCATGCTGCCGCCGACTGCCATTTTCCCTACCCATCTTCATGTGCTGTCGTTCTGGTGGTATTGTCCATATATAAGGTTCAAACAGCATTTTTGGTACGACATCCAGTCTCCCCCAACACTCAATGGTATTTATACAATTTATCTAGGACGGCTAAATTTCAGCAGTGAACCGTGCGATCTCCAAAGTGAACCCGCCGTTTCCAGGCGCAGATGTTGTGGTGGGAGACCCCAAAAGCGAGTTCACCTCGTCAGTTAGCTTAACAGTTCAGAGAGAAGAAAATGCCAGAACATAGGTGCGAAACGATTGCGCCTGTAATGCAGTCAAATATTCCGGGTCCATTATTCTGGGGTGCGCTTCCATTCAAACGATTATTTGACTCTAGATCTGTTTTTGATTGGCCCCAACTGAGAACAGGTGAACTGTTTTTTGCAATGGAAGATATGCAGTAACGTATACCCCGTGACTTTTTTTAAAATTGTTTTTTTTTTTTTTTTTTTCGGGAACGGGTCTATCTTGTCTTACCTATCGACCCCCCAAAAGTTTCAGTGAGTCAGAAAATGCTAAAATGCGTTTGAAACGGCTTGTGGCCGTGTAACGCAGATAGTGTTATAAACCGTTTCAACAACACTTCTTGTCATCAAAGACGACGATCAGATCCACAGGTCTTGGGTCTTTTTTTTTTTTTGGTTTGAAGTGACGTTTATTTTACCAAATGACGCATGCACAAAGTGCATAATGATCTTGACCTATACGCCATGAACGGACAAATTTGAAAAAAAAAAATGATAACAACCAATTTGCAATAGAAAGATTGCGTTAGGCCCATCTTCCTTTGATTTTCACCGGGGGAGGGTTAAGAAGCCAATAGGCAGATCAGTCGAATCCTGTGCGTCGAATTCGAATCAGGCCGCCACTGACGGCCATGTTTCATCTTCCAAATCTACATGTTGTTGTTTCTGGTGGTATTGTCCGGTGTAGTTAGATACGATCCTTTCTCCACACCCCTGGGATGATTATTTGTGTTTTGCCATATAACCGTAGGTGGGTGCGAGCGTAAAAACGAACCGCTGCCAAGTCATGTTTTGCCAACACGTCTGTGATTACTGACTGGCGAAAGCACACACACACACACACGCACAGAGAGAGAGAGAGAGAGAGAGAGGAGAGGAGAGAGAGAGGAGGAATTTTTAAGATGCCTGAGACAGAGAGAGAGAGAGGATGGAGGAGGAAAAAGGGATGATAATTAAATGCACACACGTTGAGACGGGACAGAGACAGAAAGAGAGAGGGATTTCTGAAGGGAGATAATTTCATGCACAAGACAAGGAGTACACTCCCTCCTTTCCAAAGTTCATCGCTTTTTATTCCAATCAGCATCTACCGCAAGTAGCATTAGCACATGAATTATGTTTGAAAAAAAAAAAAAAAAATCGGTACAGAAGTGAGCATCCTCAGAATTATTTAAAAACAAAACAAAAAAAAAAAGAAAGAAAACATACCCACAGCCTGTGTGACAAGCTGAAGACCTGTTTCCACACTTCTCACTCCCAACTGTTCCATTCACACCCACACACATACAAATCCTCTCACTTCGTCTGCAAACTGTTTGGGTAACAACATTGCTCACATTTTCCGTCATCTTCCATTCCATTCCTCAGTCCGATCTTCACCATTTGAAGGAAATATAATAAGTGTCGGAACCAAACCCACTGTACACGTTAAATGAACACCTAGTTAAAAATGCTTTAAGCTGGTTGAAAAACCAAATGCTTTTCATCATTTTTTTTTTCATGACAATCACTTAGACACATTCATTTGAAAAAGAAAACAAAGCAGCAAAAGAAAAGGCATCATTGTTTGTCCTGTGTTAAGTAGTAATCAGGGTTTTCATGTAGGACACTGTTACAATCATACAAATATACATACAATCCACTGTTACAAGGGATACACGAGACATCATCACCATCATCCCGATACGCCGAGACATCATCATGATTCTGATACAAGAGGCATATCATAATCTTCATCAGTATTTTCTTTTGATTTTTCAAATCCTACAACACAGGCTCTTAAAAAAATGCTCTGTTCTGTGTTCACAAAGAAGCAAATCAAGTACAAAAAGACAAAAAGAAATGAAAAAGAGAAATGGAATGGCTTTTGTTCCATATAGGCTCCATTGCAGTGTAGATGTATAAATATAAATATTACACTTCACCAAATATGTATCCAACATTCTCAGAGAAATCTGTGGCAAATCTAACATACACACAGCTCACATATACATATATGCAAGTAAAGAGATCTGTGGTTTGTGAGTAATTATACACACACACAAAAAACACACACACACACACACACACACACACACTTCCCCAAATATTTCCTCGACACTTACATGAACACACTCCTATATCAAGTCAGACACCACGAGATCTAGATGGAAAGGAAATAACACACACACACACACACACACACACACACACACACACACACACACACACACACAAAGAACATACATGCATGTATACATTAAGTCACACACACGAGATCTTACAGAAAAGGCCACAGCACACACACACACACACACACACCACACCACGAGATTCCAGGAGAAAAGTGGAGAACAGGAAGACATAGAAAAAATATACAGATTCTGTCCAGTCCATTATGCTGTTTGTTCATTCAAGAACTCTTCCTGCTGTGCACAATTATGCTGACCATGAAACAGGAGGCAACAATCATCATATTATGTGACAATGCCAGAAATCTACCGCCCTCATCAATGTATCACTAATATTCAAACAAGCTTGTTCTACTTTCCAGCACACTTTCGGTCACATGCCTTGCATGAACATGAATAGGTAAACACACATATGCCCCTTTTTTTTTTTCTCATGTAAATGATATTCAGAAACAGACACACACTCATATGCATGTATGCATGCAGACATGCACACAGTGACACACTCACAACACACATCCACTCCCTCTTTTCTCAAACATTGAATCCTATCATGGAAATGATATTTAAAAAAAAAAAAAGACAAAGGTAGCAACAGTGGAAGCTTTTGGTTTTCTTTTGTTACAACTTAAGGTTCCCAAACACCTTCATATACAGGACTTTCTCTTGGGGGGGGGGGGGGGGGGGGGGGGGGGGGGGGGGGGGGGGGGGGGGGGGGGGGGTAATTAACCAAGCCCCTTCACAGATTTAAAACAGTTTCCTGAAAACGCTCACAAGATTTTTTGTTGTTGTTTTTTATGTTTGTTTGTTTGTTTTTGTCTTTCACTGAACCCTATCCCCCACCACCATCCCATCCCTTTTCTGTAACCAAATATTGTCTACAGCTATCAAAGTTTGTTTTTCCCCAAAGTCATTCCTAAATTTCTGACAACAAAGTTCCTTACTTACATTCAGACTGGGTTTTTTTGTTTTTGCTTTTTTTTTTTTTTTTCCTTAAAACCACTCCAAAAATTCTTCACTTCAAATTCCCTTCCATGTATTCGAGTGTATTTTCTTACAACACCCCCATAATGTCCAGGCATGCTTCTTTACATAAATGATAAAAATGTGATTTTTTTTGCTGAAGCAAATTACAGTTTTTGCACTTTTTTTTTTTTTTTTTTTGGTTACATGTGTTCTTGAAACGTTTGCTTGGAGCTCCCTTTGCTACTCCATCCTGGTTTTCTTGGCTGCTTAAGTTTATGTCACAGTCTGTCAAGTTTTTCTTGGTCACAGAAATGGCCAGTTTTATATAACATTCCCTCTAGTGGCCAGTATATGTCTCCATTCTGTCAAAGTTTCCTTTATAACAGAACGGGCAAGTTTTAGGTCCACATTCTGTGTCCTGGCTTTCTTTGCTACAGAAGTGGCTAGTTAAGGTCCACATTCTGTCCCCGGCTTTTCTTTGCCACAGAAATGGCCAGCTCTAGGTCCACATTTTGTCCCCCGGCTTTCTTTGCTACAGAAGTGGGCCAGTTAAGGGTCCACATTCTGTCCCAGCTTTCTTTGCCACAGAAATGGCCAGTCTAGGTCCACATTCTGTCCCTGGCTTTCTTTGCCATAGAAGTGGCCAGTTTAGGTCCACATTCTGTCCCGGCTTTCTTTGCCACAGAAATGGCCAGTTAAGGTCCACATTCTGTCCTGGCTTTCTTTGCCACAGAAATGGCCAGTTAAGGTCCACATTCTGTCCCAGCTTTCTTTGCTACGAAAGTGGCCAGTTTAGGTCCCACATTCTGTCCCGGCTTTCTTTGCCACAAAAGTGGCCAGTTAAGGTGGCCACATTCTGTCCCAGCTTTCTTTGCCACAGAAATGGCCAGTTAAAGTCCACATTCTGTCCCACAGCTTTCTTTGCCATAGAAGTGGCCAGTTGCCACAGAAAAGTCCACATTCTGTCCCAGCTTTCTTTTGCTACAGAAGTGGCCAGTTAAGGTCCACATTCTGTCCCAGCTTTCTTTGCCACAGAAGTGGCCAGTTTAAAGTCCACATTCTGTCCCAGCTTTCTTTGCCACAGTAGTGGCTAGTTCAGGTCCACATTCTGTTCCGGCTTTCTTTGCCACAGTACTGGCTAGTTTAGGTCCCACATGCTGTCCATTTTTTTCCCGCACTACTACAGAAGGAGCCTGTTTATGTTCCCATTCTGTCCATGTTGTTTTACTACATTCAGAGTTAGGCAGTTCAGGTCTATGCTTTCTTTGCCCCACAAATCAGTTTTTCACATTACACCCCTTCAGGTTCCTTTAGTTCAAAACAAATTAATCTTTAGCTTGAACTTTGCCCCTAGATCACTTCATGACAGGTGAGCTGCATTTACTTCACGCAAGGTGCATTTTGCCACAGGGATGAAAAAAAAGAAATCAACTGATGATTCCAGTCTTCCAGGAAAATGGAACGTATAGCACTAAATGAAACAATGTTTTTTTTTTTTTTAAACTGATAATTTCAGTCTGCTAGGAAAATGGAACATATTAGGTCCCACATGCTGCCCATTTTTTTTTCCTGTATTACAGAAGTGGCCTGAAGGGCAGAGAGCACTGAGTAGTGAACAGAGTAGAAGTGGCCGGAAGGGCAGAGAGAACCGAGTAGTGAACAGAGTAGAAGTGTCCGGAAGGGCAGAGAGAACCGAGTAGTGAACAGAGTAGAAGTGGCCGGAGGGCAGAGAGAAACCGAGTAGTGAACAGAGTATAAGTGGCCGGAAGTGGCCGAAAGGGCAGAGAGAACCGAGTAGTAAACAGAGTATAAATGGCCGGAAGGACAGAGAGAACCGAGTAGTGAACAGAGTAGAAGTGGCCGGAAGGGCAGAGAGCACCGAGTAGTGAACAGAGTAGAAGTGGCCGGAAGGGTTGAAAGAATTGAGTAGTGAACAGAGTAGAAGTGGCCGGAAGGGCAGAGAGCACCGAGTAGTGAACAGAGTAGAAGTGGCCGGAAGGGCTGAAAGAATTGAGTAGTGAACAAAGTAGAAGTGGCCTGAAGGGCAGAGAGCACTGAGTAGTGAACAAAGTAGAAGTGGCCGGAAGGGCTGAAAGAATTGAGTAGTGAACAGAGTAGAAGTGGCCGGAAGGGCAGAGAGCACTGAGTAGTGAACAGAGTAGAAGTGGCCGGAAGGGTTGAAAGAACTGAGTAGTGAACAGAGTAGTGGCATGAATGATCAACCTCCCTAGAGATGGAAAATACAGGAAAGTGAAGAATGATAGGATGGGGGGGGGGGGGGGGGGGGGGGGGGGGGGGAAGGAAGGGGTGGGCGGGGGAGTAAGCATGGATTTGAAGCGTTCCACCGAAGGGTGAATTCCTTTTTTGCCACACTAGTGCTGAGCTCTCCCCCATTTTCAGATGACTTCAGTTTGCTACTGAAACGCTCATTGTGACAAATGCTGATCATTCAGTCATGGATGTTGCTTTCCAAATGACAAAAAAAAAACTTAAAAAAAAAGAAAAAAAAAAAAAAAAAAAAAAAAAGAAAGAAAATAGGGAGCTGTAAATTAAGGGATCCATCCGTCCTGTCCCCCCTCCACCTTCCCCCTTCTACTTCCCTTAGCCCCCCTACCCCAATCCCCACCCCCCACTCCACACACACACACAGAGTCTGCCTAGACTCCAAATCACCATGGAAAAGAAGGATCTCAAGTGAATATATCTGTCTGCCGTCATTTGACAATAAAATCCACTTAAACCGAGGTAAAATCCTCTTTTGACTCGCACGCAAAACATACACATAACTATATTTCAAACTTCTGCAACATCAAGAAACGCCTTGCTAGGACCCTTCTAGTTCAACTTGGAAAGCAGCCCGGGGGTCACCGAAAACTTCCCCACGATCTAATGACACACAGTAACTATTCACTTCATCTGGGATAGCCAGATCACAACAATATGCCTCTGACAACATGAATTCATACTGTGTAACAAAGTATGCCTTTAAGCTACATGAATTCATTATCATCAGTAATGAAACTATGATTTCAAAACACACTGATTATACCATCCTGTAACAAAGTATGCATTTATGCTATATTAATTCTTATCATCCATGACAAAGTATGGCTTAATGCCACTGGAGGTCATACGATCCGCTATAAAACTGTAAGCTTCTATGATAAATGGATTCCTACCATCCATAACAAACTATGCCTTTGCTACATGGATTCATACCATCCCTTGATGGCACTGTATTCCCACAGTAACACATTGACTTTATGACACCTTGTTCCCTCTGTGACACATTCCCTATGTGACACTGTGATCCCGCTGTGACACATTCCCTTCATGACACAGTCTTTCTGCTGGCGACACATTCCCTTCTTGACACTGTCTTCCTGCTTTGACACATTCCATATGTGACACTGTATTCCTGCTGTGACACATTCCCTTTATGACACTGTATTCCCTGTGTGACACATACCCCATGTGACACATTCCTTTCATTACACTTCATTCCCTCTGTGACAATTCCCTTCATGACACTGCATTCCCTGTGTGACACATTCCCTCTGTGACACATTCCTTTCATTACACTTTATTCCCTCTGTGAAAATTCCCTTCATGACACTATATTCCCTCTAACACATTCCCTTCATGAGAACTGTATTCTCTCAGTGACACATTCCCTCTGTGACACGTTCTCTTCAAGGCCCTGTACTTCCTTTGTGACACTTTCCGCTAGTGACACATTCCTTTGTCAACACATTTTTCCCTCTGTGACAAATTCCTTTGTGACAACGTTTTCCTGCTTTGCTTTCATGACACTGTTTTTCCTTCTGTGACACATTCTCTCTCTGTGCCTCATTGCTCCTTAATACATCCTCGAACAGAGTCAAAATCTGAAAACAATCTTCCTTACTGTGCACTGACCATCTCCTCCCAAACATAGTTTTTCAAGATTGCTACAGCCAACCACACTGGAGAGTTTCATCAAAAATCACTACTTGGAAATCAAACATGACAGTAAACTAAATAAAGCTCAAACAAAAATTATGCGACATAAAAATGAAGATGTTTTCTTCCTAGATGTAACTATTTACATGAAACAAATAAAGCTTGATCAAACTTCATTTCAACAAAAGAGAGAAACTTTAATTTTCCATGAATGTAAATTTTGGCACGGCAATCTCATACAGTATTTCCAGCCAACAACACTCTCTCAGACTTGAGACCAACTCACAAGTCGACCGCGAGTGTTTCCCATAATGCCAGAAATGAGTACTAAATCAATGTTTGTTTCTACCTATGCCAAAGGTTATCTGTGACAACTGAAGTCATAGCTGGCACAATAACTCCCAACGTGTAAATAATTGTCAGCCAATGACATTCGAAGCATCATCAACGCCAGTTTAATCCTAGCCATACTTCACCTAAATTTGTGCTCTGTATATCATGGGTCTCCAGTGACTATTGCTTTTTTCAATTTTGTGAAGGAATGAACTCTTGCTGTTTGTCGCAGATTTCCAGAGACCCTACTTTTTCTGAGGGAGTACAGCATTGATGTGGTTTTGTATTCTGTCTGCTCCTTTGTTACCTAAAACAAATGGTTTTTTGGTACACATGTTGCGTCATGCTTTACTCAGAAGGTCATAAATTATTTTTAGGAGATACCTCAAAAAACTGACTCTATGAAGTGAACATCACAACTGTTTGTTCTTTAACTCTCATAATGTTTCTCACAAAGGTACACGCCAATTTCATTCAATGCAACATAACTGTCAGCACAGAATTACCAAGTTTAAATGCACACTAAAATCGTTTTGTTTTGTTTTTTTTTCGCGCGTGCCTTATCTTCAAATCATCCCTCTATCTTTTAGAAACAAATTTTAGCATCAATACAAAAATTTGACCCTTACCCTGGATTTTCATATGAAGCATGACACATTCATAATGAACACATCAAGAACATTCAAGCTCTCCTCGCACATTTCCCTTGCTGATCCACATTTCCTTCGCTGATCCACATTTCCTTCGCTGATCCACATTCCTTCACTGATCCACATTCTTTATCAGTTCAGTAACAACAGTCGACACAACAACATTTGAGTCTTGTCTTCCAACTGATTCACTGAACTGCATTCCATGTCCATCTGGAATGAACCATTTGCTTTTACAAGTTACACCTTACATACAATACCGCATTTCAATTTGCAAAACAACTGGTACGTTCCCACCTCATCCCTTCCTACAAACGTAAAGAAAACATGTCTCTCAATGACTACTTCTCTATTTCCAACATTTGTTGCACACTTAAGTTTGACTTTGTTAGAGAGGACTATGACTAAGAGAGAGAAAAACGCTGCACATTAATCTGTCTTCGACCTGTCCACACAGAAAAGTACACATCCCTGGCTCTGCCAAAGGCTGAAGAGGAAAGTTCTACTCCCACAGTGACAACAATCTACCAATTAACATGACATCAAAACCGACACACACAACACTGATTTGTTAAAAAAAAAAAAAAAAAAACTCCTTTTTCTTCCCCCCCCCCCCCCCCCCCCCCCCCCCCCCCCCCCCCCCCCCCCCCCCCCCCGTTCGTTCTCTCAGATGACAGACAACCACACCCGGTCTTTTCTTAGTGGTCACCATGAAGGCAAAATTGTTCCTACTACTTCTGCTGCACACACCCAAAAACAATAATGAACACAGCAGAACTATTCAAAGAACAAAAGCATAGCATTCATAACACGAAACATAATGTACAGACATCGTTAACCTTAAGACCATCACTTCAGCCATTTTGGAACGGCAGACAATTATCACCCCTTTTGCTGGCATGATGGCCCATTCCAAAATAGGTATCTTTAGAAAATTTCTTCAGCTTTGGTGGCAAAAAAACAAAAAAAAATTCTGTGCTGTCATTTATTTCACAATCGCATACTATACTTTCGAGTTTTGTTCACAATCTAATTGAGAATTTTTTTCCCACACCACCCGTTAAATCCCTGGGCAAACAGATTTTTGTTATTTGCTAGATATCACGACAGGCTATGGGCTATGGGGTAAGGCAAACAAAAAAAATTGGCTCCACTAGGAAACTAGGCAATATTCTCAATTTTCATCCCCAGTTTGAAACAAAAAAATTTAGTGAAATATTACTGAACGCTGTGTAAGTATAACAAAAAAAGTACACTTTAAAAAAAAAAAAAAAAAAAATCCAAATAGGGAAACGGAGGCTGCAGAATGATCATGAAGTGATCATTCAACACAGTACTTAGTCTCCCTACCTTGTCATCAGATTCAAAAAAAAAAAAAAAAAAAGCTGGGCATGCTAACAAAGGAAATGTTAACAAAGAAAAAAGTGTCGAGACTTTCTACAACAATGACAGAATGGTCCACAAAGGAAAACAAAACAAAACAAAACAAAAAAACTAACATCAACAAACAAAAACACAAACAAAAATGCACCATCACACACACAGTGGCAACAGTTAAAAAAAAAAAAAAAGGTAAAAACTTTATAAAAGAAAAAAAAAAAGCAGCATGAAAGAAAGCACAAACAGAATTGGAGGGGAAATTATTACCACACAATTTCCAGAACAATTACGGTCATGCATGTCTCTTTCTGGTAGCACCCTAAGACAGACGATACCCGTCACCCCCATACCCAACCCATCCTCAGCCCCCCCCACCCCCCCACCCCCACCGGCCCCCTTCTCATCCTCCCCCCCCATTACAACCACCATCCCCTCTTTTCGAATTAAAACACAAAAAACATACAAGCTGATCCATATAACCATGGCACAAACCAATAAAATCACAGCACATAATGACTGACACACACTACCACACTACCCTACCGAACACATTAAAGACATGACGATAGAACAGACCGAAATCATATCCACTCAAAACACCCCGCACTTCTGAACAGACAGGACCTAATAATTACACAATCATCAGTCAGGTAAAGAACAGAATACTCTGCACACCTTTAATGCGAAGACACAAGACCTAAATGTATGGTACGTTTTACACAGAAACGGAGATGGATCAGTGACTACCTTGACCAACCCTCCCAAGTAATTCACTGCTTCACCAATGTAAGTTTTCTTGGGAGTTTCAGACAAGTGAATCATTGACAGTTTTCCTTCGCGCTGTGAAACTTGCGTCCTTACACTTTCTTTGTTGCAATGCAAGCTATGTCGTGTGTCGGGGGACTGAAAATGCAATCATCTAAGCCATGTAAGCGTTGAAGACAAGGTTTCTTCAAAGATTCTGTTTCAGGCACTACAACATTTATCATTCTTAACTATGCAAGCACAGTTCCAAGAAAAAAAGGGAAGAAAAAATCTTGAATTTCTCTGCTCCCCTTCACCTCACCTAAGCTATCCTAATCTTTAAATAGCTGATGTGAGAATTCCATGTGAATGCATGCATGCACACATGTATGCGCGCGCGCGCACACATGCACACACACACGCACGCACACACACACACACACACACACACACACACACACACACACACACACACACACACACACAGCAACGCACTGTAAAGAAAGTTGAACACCAAAGGAAACCACCACTGTGGTTCATGATTGTCAGTAAACAAACATCCCCACGTTCTCAACATACCTAGTCACATCAACAAAGGATTTTGATCTGTCCTCATTGCACCTGACAGCACAAGGTCAAGCAGGCCTCTACTTTGAATAAGAGTAAAACAGCATGGACAGAGATTCTGGGAGGGGGTAGCGGAGTGGATCACAGAAAGGTGGGAGAGAGAGAGGGATCGAAGCAGCGGACATTCATTCAATACAAGAAAGAGATGTGGAGAAGTGGTTCATGAACGATACAGGGGAGATCATCTTCATGGAAAGATGGGGAGGAGGCAGCAGAAGGGAACTGGTGCAGAAGTAACAGTTGTCTACCTTTAAGCCTGGGACCAAAGGCAATAGTAGTCAGAACTGAAATGCTTGCGTAAGCAAAAATACTAAGCACAGGCTACTTTAAACGCATTAGCTAATCATTGGTCGAGATACACCTCTGACACAATTAACATGTGCGCATGCCTGCTAGGAACAATCCATGTTGACACATTATCTGCAATTCAGCTCTTCATGCAAGGGGAAGGAAGGGAAAAAAAAAAAGGAGAAGGGATGATGTCCATCCTCCAATGAAGCAGCAAAGGGCTGTGACAATAATTCACCTCTCCCTATCTTTCCTTTTCCTTCCCATTTTCAGCCCTGTTCACTTAAAAAAAAAAAAAAATTCTCATCAAAGGTGAAGTGTTTTATACACATGCACCAAAAAAAAAAAAATATCTATTTTGGAAAATGTGTCGCTTTTGACAGAGTCTTCACTGAAAGCAGGTGGTCACCTAACAGGAAAAAAAAATGTATGTGGGATGGGGGGGGTGGGGGGGTCTTCACTTTCATTCCAAGCGCCGTCCTATTAATATAATACCCATTATTTTCTCTCATTTTCAATGCTTCTCTCCCTGATTTTTACTGGCTTCTCCCCTTTCTCTTGGCATTTTCCGTTCATACACTTCTTCTGAAGTTTTGTCCCTTTCTTCCTAGTTATTATATAATATACCCCCTTTATGACCTTCCGCTTCAATACACCTTGAAGTTCAATTCCTGAGCACTTTTGTCCGACTTCCCAGTTTACAGTTCTGTCTCCGGTTTTACAATCCCATCTCCTTCCATTTTACAGTCCTGTTTATTTCGATTATACAGTCCAGTTTCCTTACATTTTACAGTCCTATGTGCAACAACATGTTCATTTCTATTTCTGTCCAGTTTTAAGTCCTATTCAAGCCAACACTACTAGATTACAGTTCCACGTTCAATCCAAGATTTTTCTTTTTTCGTTTTCAATCACCTGATACTAATGTGACCATCTGGTGATCAACAAAGTTAGATTTCCCTTCTGAACATTCTATGGTCAGAACTCTCCATGCTGAAAAGTTGTGTTTCTTTTTTTTTCCTTTTTTTTTTTTTTTAAAATTAATATCAATGCCATCATAAAAGAACTGTAGACCGTGTTTTGAATGCTGCAATGTTACCTGTTGTATTGCTTGGTAGAGTAAAATCATGTCGCAGTCACAACACTCATCTCGGCTAAAAACAGAAACCATAAAAGACTGGAAAATTTAGTGCCAGCGGGTTCAGTAGGGGAGATCACCCTAGCAAAGTCAAGCAGCACCCCCTCGGAGGGGGGTGGGGTGGGGGGGGGAGATGCTAATGTTTCTGAAAACAGATTTTCTGCAGTTTATAAAACTTAACTGCCGTTTTCTGGGTCTTAAAGCACAATTTCAAACCCACCATCTCCTCAAGTTAAAAAAAAAAAAAAAAGAAAGAAGGAAAAAATCCACTGCAGCAGACCCTGGAAGTAATCATGGAGAAATGAAACGCACTTTGGTTTTACCTCTAGCAATTATTTCAGGCGGGAAACTTCTCATGAACGAATTATGATTTTAAAACATGGATATAAAGATTTGAAATTTACAGGCCCAAGACATAATCATAATAGTTTCTCCATGTGAAATTCTGGGAGAGCGTGTTGCCAAGGTACAGACCCACCCCATTTTTTTCCCTTTCCTGGGTATTGTTTACCTGTCTACCACAGTCGGCATTTCTGCCAAATTCTGCCAGGACATCTCTTGTTGTCAGGGGAATGAGGGCAAGGAAAGGAAAGGGTTGGGGGAGGGTGGCCTTTGATGTGAATTTCATATTCCCTTCTCATGTTCTGACAAAACATAAAACTTAGCATTAAAATGATCCAGTCCCTATCTCTCCTCTTTATCTGTCCCTCTAAATGACAGAGAAAAAGAACAAGAGGATTTTGCTGGTACTTCTACTTGGCAGGCATCCACAGCATACTCCTGCTGTAAGGACTGCAACATTTATTTCAATCACAACAAATCCGACGACATACAGACATCACACCAGAACACATTCAACACAGATCAGACCTCTTTTGCTGCCAAGAACTCCAGGCAAGAACTCGAACAGGAACGTCTGAGCCACAGATCCACCACGTCAGCCAGGCAAAAACAACCCACTTAAAAACAGTACACACAGTACAAAAAAAAAAAAAAAAAAAAAAAAAAAAACTCACAGGACCTTTGAGTTCTACATCAGTTTGCACTAAGCAAGCAAGCATGACACATTCACAAACACATCGGCCCATTCCCACAAAATCAACCAGTGACATCAGATATCCAAACACTGTCGTTATCAAGAGGCTGGATGTCAAATACACAGTTTTAATATTTCAGGAAACATGCTCTTCATTAGTGCTTCACCTAGCATGTGACAGCAGCTCAGAAATGCTTGGAACTGAACCCCTCATGGATTGAAACCCATTACGCATTCAAAGTATTATCATTAAACGATCCTTCTTGGTATTCCTGTAGTCCACCCACTATCTATGGCTAGCTAACTATGCAGAACGATCTTTATTCAAGAATCTACTTTTGTTGTTCGAAATGAAGACTGCTGATTCAGACATATACATACACAGGATATTGCTGTGAAAAGGAATTGTGTGACTGCATACATGCCAGTCATGCCATTATGTAATACAAATCAAGTAATTTTTTCAAAAAAAGCATTTCATTCCTCAGTCAAAGAAGATTTAAGTTAAATGTCTGTCTGTATTTATGTACATTTCAACAGGATGTATGGATTTTTTTTTTTTTTAAAAAAAAGGCTTAACCTTCCCACATTCCTCACTTTTCAATCAAGTGTCCTTGCACAAAGTTGACACCTGGTTCCTTTTCTGAACCATGACGGTGTAACAACATGAGTTTACGGATGACTTTAAACATCTGTTGATTTTCTTTTCCCTGTGTGAATGCTGTGAGTGGTCTGTTAAAGCTATGCTTCTATTGCTTGACTCCTGCTAAAAGACAGGATGTGCATTTCATTCATTCCAACAGTGGTTGTGGCATTATTCTTGAGTTAAGTGTAGGGATTAAAAAAAATTTAGTGAATGTTGCAATTCCACTGCTCCAACAGCACCAAAAAGAAAAAAAAACATTCACAGTTACTCCCATCACAGCCCCTTGGCTTAAATATCATATCCAGCATTTATTTATACCCACCACATCCAGCTACCTGACAGTCAAACCTCCTGCCAATTTTTCCATCTTCCATTAAGCTCCGACTTGTCTAGCATCCCATCTTTGATGAAGCATCCTACGAAAGCTGACGTTTAAACCAACAGATGAATTATCTTAATTTTGGGCTTTACACAGAGATGGTACTGCATGCGCTTAAACAAAACTACAAAAATGTTCAACTGCAAGGAAGTTTCTCAGCAACATTTTCAGAAGCTAGCAGTTTAAAACAAAATTTTTCCACCAAACTGTCAAAATGACCTACTTAAGGTTGGACCAGCGCACCGGGCTGATGTACTATGTAGGTAGATGCTGTGCGCTGTGGTCTCATAGCTACACAGGTGTGGTGGAGTGTCAACATCAAAGTCAAATGCGATGACATCTCCTCCATTAATGAAACTGAAACGGTCAAAATGGCTACTGTGTCACGTGCCCACTTCGAAGTACCACCTCTATCCAGTTCCTAAAGTACATTTACTGTTTTCCCATACCGTGAACATCCTTCCAGTTTGAACAACTAGGTGTTATCCCACTTCCTAGGTAGTCCAAATTTCATGTTCTAGATGATTTTGTGGGAGCTGGTCCTATAGTTATTCCCAAGCATGTCACATTCATTTCCCAGTGGCTGACATAAGAGCAGTTGTTACCAACAGGCAACAGCGACTCAACTCTCACATTCTCTTCCTCCACGTTCGGCACTTCCTGCCGTTAGTGTCCACAATCACCCAAGTGTCATACACAGGCAGTGTTTTGAAAGGTGTCTCCTGTCCACGTTGGTATGATCTGCACTGACACTGAACGAGGTCTATTCCTTTTTTGAGAAACAGCTTCAGGCTTAAATAAATT
>JADBJO010010559.1:67500-71730 GCA_016801955.1 Conus betulinus | reverse complement strand
GAGATGGAGGGAGAGAGAGAGAGAGAGAGACAGACAGACACGAACAGACAGGACAGACAGACAAAGAGAAAGAGGAGAGAGAGACGGGGGGAGGGGGGGGGGGGGGGGGGGGGGGACGGGTGGTGTTTGTGTGTGTATCGTTGTGTATGGCTCTATGTTTGAGTTGTGTGCCGCATAGCCTGCAGGTGTATGATGGGTATGTGTGCGCGCGCACGCGGGTATTTGTGTGTGTGTGTGTGTGTGTGTGTGTTGTGTGGTGTGTGTGTGCACGTGCGCGAGTGTGGTATGAATGAAGTGGTAGTGTGCGCGTCAACCGTTGAATATGGGCTCTCTGTGTATATGTGTTTGTGCGTGCGTGCGTACCGGATATGTGTGTGTGTGTGGTGTGGGTGTGGTGGGTGTGTGTGTGTTTGGGTGTGGTGTGTGTGCTGCGCGCCGCGCGCGCGCGCACGCGACGCGGTGGTGTACGTGTATGTGCGTGTGTGTGTGAGATGTGTGCTAGCGTGTGTACGTGTGTGTGTGGTGTGTGGTGTGTTTTTGTGGTGTGTGTGTGTGTTTATATGGTATGACGAGAAGAGGGGGGTGAAGAGGGAGGATTAGGACCGGAGGAGAGAGGGGTGATTTGAGTGAGAGAGGAGAAGAGAGATGGAGAGAGGAACCTGACGAGAGAGAGAGGAGGGAGAGAGACAGACAGAGAGACAGGACACGACAGGACCAGACAGACCAGACAGAACGCGAACGTGTGTGTGTGTGTGTGGGCTTGTGGGTGTGTGTGTGTGTTTTCCGTCGTTGTGTTGCAGATTTTTAGGGGGAAAACATGACTAATCTTCCGCCAAACGAGATCTGTTACACAACTCAAAAAAAAAAAAAAATGGAAAGAAAGAAAGAAAGAAACCCGTCAATCAAGCTGTTGAACGATTGTAAGACGACCTTCAGAATAGGCCCAGCAAGTTCCGCTCTTGGACACACCCCGCACATCAGCCCAAAAGGTCTCGTCAGCCACAGTGGTGCCTCCGGTAGGTATTTTTTTGTTTTTTGTTTTTTGTTACGTCACGGCTTCGGCGCGTGTTTCGTGTCAGCGCGCATGCTATGCTTGCAAACGTCAGGTCAGTCTCTTTGGTGTAGCTGCGACTCATTTTGAGCATTTATATCTGTAGGTACACAGATGTTGTTTCTCAGTTAGACTGCGTGGCACACAGTTGAACGGGCGCGACTAAGACAAGTTTTCATCAGATCTTTACAAATCGACTGTTGTACTCTTTGTTTTGTCATTTGAAACACGTGTGTTCGTGTGGACTACGTCACACTTTGTGTGCGTAGGCTAGAGGTCTCGGCGCGAAAGTTTAGGTGACGTTTAAAAGATGATGGATCCATCGTCTGCTTGTCAACGAGGGTTTTTCGGAAAGTCCTTTCCGCCATACAGCGTTGTACATTGGTACTGTGGGGAGACTTCGGCGCGACGGGATCTTGCTGGTATGTAATGTTTACTTGTTTATTTTCGTCAGTAAATTGCTGTTTAGTTGGATGTATGTTTGTTTTAATTGAGAACACACACGGACGCACACACAAACACACACACACACGCGCGCGCGCGCGCGCGCGCGCGCGCACGCACGCACGCAAACACATACACACACACACACACACGCGCGCGCACGCGCGCTCGCACAGACACAGACACTCGCACTCACGCGCACATTCACACGAAGACTTATATCTTACTCTCTCTCCTCTCTCTCTCTCTCTCTCTCTCTCTCTCTCTCTCTCTCACACACCCACACACACACACACACACACACCACACACACACACACACACACACTCTCAAACACAGAGATTATCTTCAATGACGTCTAATTTACTCTTAATTAAAGGAAATGCCGCTCTACATTGCATAAATGCCGATTTGCATACAGTTTTCATTTATGTATTTGTTTATTTATTTATTTATTTTTTTTTTTTGCTAGGTTTCTTTTTTTTGTGTGTGGCATTTTTTTTTTTTTTTGTCAGTTCTTTAGGTTATTTCCTCATTTTTTTTCTTTTTTCTTCTTCTTTATTTTTTTTTAGATTAAATTTTTAATTTGCTGTGTGTACACAAGAGACAGTGCGCCAATAGATACCGATTACATCCATACAACCTTCTACTAAAACCTTCAGGCCTTTATCCATTCTCTTTATGAAATAGTTCTCTATATTCACCTCATATTGGCAATGCGGGTGTATTATAACACAATAACGCGGAACTATATGCTTACCTATAACACTTATCCTCATATCTCACTGCGAAGCGAAATAATTTTATTGTTTTGCAGTAGTAGTGCCCTCTCAGAGAGAGAGAGAGGAGAGAGAGAGAGAGAGAGAGAGAGAGAGAGAGAGAGAAGAGAGAGAGAGAGAGGAGAGAGAGAGAGAGAGAGAGTTTTTTTTCAAAGGAGAGAATAGAATAAAATGCAGCAATATGATATGAAGTAGTTATCATGAACTTCACCGTAATTTCCATTATGAAAAGAAAAAAAGAAAAAATAGAGCAAGAAGACAACAGGATTAAAAAAAAAAATTTTTTTTAAAAAGAGAGGAGAAGAAAGAGAGATAGCTGCGAATCACCACGTCAGAATCGTAATTACTACCAAAGGCAAAGTCACTCTTTTCGCATCAGCTGAATATCTAGATCCATTTATTTCAATGTAATGGCTACTCAGCGTTATCATCATCATCACCACCATCATCATCTCTAGTAGTAGTAGTTGTAGTAGTAGTAGTAGTAGAAGTAGGAAGCTCTTGAGTGTCATTATTGTGATTTATCATGATCATGATTTACAATCATCATTATGATGTTGATGATTATCATTAGTGCTACTATCATTGTTGTTGCTATTGTCATCGTTTTTGTTGTTTGCCATCTTCTAAACAGCATTCCTCAAAGTCTGACTACACACATGCTACCCATGAATCTGCTCGAATGTTCTAATACATGCAAAAACTGCACTTAAGCACGCATATACACAGATGGTTATAGCGCGCGCGCGCGCGCACACCCACACCCACACCCACCCACACACTCACTCACTCACTCACTCACATTTACACACACACACACACACACACACACACACACACACACACACACACACACAGAGGGTCGCCTCACTCTCTCTCTCTCTCTCTCTCTCTCTCTCTCTCTCTCTCTCTCTCACACACACACACACACACACACACGCGCGCGCGCGCGCGCGCGCGCACACACACACACAACACACCACAGGGCCGTCTTCTCTCTCTCTCTCTCTCTCTCTCTCTCTCTCTCTCATCCATTACCAACACACAAAAGACAGCTATTATCATGATATCCCTGTCTCCAACCTGATGCTCCAAGCCAAACTGATTTTCTGCTACGCAAAAAAGCACTGCGAACGTACTCGCGCGACACCTCATCTCCAACCCCAACGTCAGTGTCCTTTTTTCTTCATTCGATTCGATTCATGTGTACAGCCCAGTCGACAGCAAAGGGACATAAGTAGTATGTATGTATGAACGTATATATCTACAACACACACACACACACACACACACACACACACACACACACACACACACATATATATATATATATATATATATATATATATATGAACATTTAAGTAGTGGGGGAAACCAAGTACAGATTAACAATTCTTCCATCAATATAGTAATGACTAGGCAAAGATTTGAAAAAAAAAAAAAAAAAAAAAAAAAAAAAAAAGAAAGAAAGAAAGAAAGAAAAAAATTGAAAATGAAGAAAATGGGAAAATATATATTATAAATATTAAAAAAAAAAACCTTCACTAGCTGCATGAGGGAACTATCGTAAACCTTCTCAAAGACAGATCTATATGTATCGCCTGCTCCGAGGCCTTTCGTCCGCCGGATCGGACCCATCAGGGAGACACGGCTGACTGTGTCTGTGCTCTTGGCGTCAAATAGAGACACACCACAGTCCATAATTCTGTGGTTTTCTCACCACCAAGGGTTTCAAAAAAAAAAAAAAAAAAAAAAATCCAACAGCACCCCCAAAGCAGCCAGCGAAAGGCTCTCTCTCTCTCTCTATATATATGTATGTGTGTGTGTGTGTGTGTGTGTGTGTGTGTGTGGTGTGTGTGTGTGTGTGTGTGTGTGTCAGGACTAGCTGTTATCCCGTTGAAGTCAACTCTTAACATCGATTTAAACACACACACACACACACACACACACACACAC
>JADBJO010010559.1:52500-62500 GCA_016801955.1 Conus betulinus | reverse complement strand
CCTCAAAGACATAACCCGTATGCACCCATATCCCAACCTTCCCCATCCCACCCTCCACACTCCTTGCTTCCCACCAATCCGCCTCTGGTGGAAAATTAGAGTACGCTAATGAGACCGCGGTCACCTGCTTGTCACGTGACTATAGGTCGACAGAATGTGGCTGCCATATGGTCAGCCTATTAACGGAGTTCAAATCAATGACGATGGTGCCATACACAGATGAAAATCGGCAGTTACCTGCCCATCTCGACGTGTTGTCTTTCTTGGTGGTCTAGTGTAGAGTTAGATAGGGCTCTTCCTCTGAGTTAAGTCTTCTGGGATAGGTTGTTACCTATCCGGCATTGGTTGTAGGCTATGCCCCTCGATGGGTAGCTTAGGACTACTGCTATGTTTACAGCCTGGGAATGAAAAATCCAGGGTGGTTTGTTCCTCGATCTGCCAGCCTGTGCCAGTTGTTATGGTGTGTGTGTGTGTGTGCAGGTTATCAAGTCATCGGTGTGGAAAAGTCAGTCTGGAACTGCTATAGACACTGAAATATAGTATAAACACAAGATCGTATCGATTGCCTGCTTCTTTTCATAGGGACATTGACCACTTTGTTAAAACCCGCACTTTCACCTTGACGGCTTTCTAAGGTTCTGTGCTGGATTCAAGGAGACAAAGGAATAAAGATGTAAAACAGCAGTAACACCAAGATGTGTGTTTTGAGGTTGCTGGAGAAGGGAAGAATGAATGTTTAGAAAGGGAGATGAATACACAGGCGTGCATGAAATCTATTTGACATGACTGAACTGACGTTCTTCTTTCTTTTCAAGTGGCTAAAAACAATTACGGATTAGTCACCAAATGAGCAGATAGATAATCCATGGATAATGCTTATTTCAGAGGAACAGAATATGCAAATAGATAGAACGAACAAATACATACAAAACATGCATCCAAAACAAATACCTAAATACAATGACATAAAAAAATAAACGATGATATTGAAAAAGAGCGGCTGGGTTGCGTAGGAAGTCTTTCTCGGCCTCGGGCTGTTCGAAGCTTTAACAACAATACTTTCATTTCCTGGATTTGTTTGTTTATTTTTCATTCTCTGTCATACAGCCAGCCATTGTCATACCTGCCCACGACAAAGGTTTCATTCAAAATCAAACGCGTGTTCACTGACATACGAGAACTGCAACACGGTGAGTTTATGCCATCTATTGCGAACTGTGTAATAAGAGCTGTGAAGGTGGAACAACTCGCACGGACGTCCGCCGGTATCTGTCCCAATCCCGACATTCGATCTGCGTTGTAATCACATCGCCCTCGCCCAACATCAATTGTATCGAGAGTCATGGCCCGAGAGACAAAGTCGCTGAACAAGAAGGGGGACGCATCATGCGGGAAATCGTGACACATCGCCCAGACTTATCCCCCTTGCATCCCCACTCTTCTTTCTGATTAGCTTTTGAGTGGCTTAGCAACCCCCACTTCCTTAATTTTTTTTTTTTTTTTTTTTTTTTATCCGCTTTGAAAATAGAACATATCAAATTATTCTTCTAGTTAGATACTTATGGTATCATTAAGTTGTTTCCATTACTACTACTATTGTTTTTGGTAATCTCTCTCTCTCTCTCTCTCTCTCTCTCTCTCTCTCCCACCCCCCCCCCCCCCCCCCCCCCCCCACCCCCCCCCCCCACCCCCCCCCCCCCCCCCCACCCCCCCCCCCCCCCCCCCCCCTATGATCTAATCGCTTGCTTTTAGTCGTACAGTACATTCTGCTTATTTATGCACTTATCCTTGTAGATATGTTTATCAATATAATTATTCATGTACCTCTTCATCCATTCCGTTTTTACTGATTTTTTAAACCAGTTATTTCTTCTCACTAGTCTACTCATTTATCTGTAGATTGCTTCTGTCTATTTACCCCTTCTTAACTACTTTTTTTTTTTTTTAATCGCATTATCAAAGTTACACCAGCATTGCCAATGCACGCGTTGCCTTATTTAGTCATTGAAAAATAGATAAAATAATGAATGAATAAAAGAATGAATTAGTAAATGAATAATTGATAAACAGATGAATAAATAAAGAATAAAGGAAGGAAATATTAGTTCAATATTTGCTCTTCTGGGCATTTTTCCAAAAAAAAAAATTTAACCAGGTTAAAGGAAGTTTGACATGCATCAGAAGTAGCGTCAGCATGCGTTGATAGTATAGTGTGTTTGTTGAGCCTGTTTTCAGACATGAGTTCAGATGAAGCCAGACGAAGAAAAACTTTATTACCGCAGAGAAAAATGGAAGAAATCTTCCACTTTCTTTGAAACCTCATTCGTATCGATTCAAGAATGTTCTCGTGATAGCGCTGTGGAAAACGGTGCCTATCGCGCGAGCCGTGTACGTAGTAGCAATATGATTGGTTGCTCGGTTGACCTATGACCTTTTCCCTTCATTCAGCACAGGGCCGTGGTGAGACGAGGCCGGATCGTGCGAGCCGAGGCGTCGCCGACACGAACGAGAACAGTGTTAGCGGCCTTCTAGTGGATGAAAGGTTGGACTCCCCAACATGCGGTGTCGACAACATGTACATCACTAACAACAACAACAACTGCAAATCTGTCATGGATGTGGACAGTTCTCGTTCCGTAGCGGAAGACTACATTCGCTACCGTCTGGAGAGAAATGGCCTCTCTTGGCAAAATGGACAGAGAGACGTGACGCCAAACGAAATCCAGAGAGCGATGAGAGCTCTGGGTGACGAGTTCGAGAGCAGATTCAGCCAAACGTTTGACGATATGATCAACCAGCTTCACATCACCCCCGATACAGCGTATCAAACATTCAGGACTATTGTGAACGAAATTTTCAGTGACGGTGTGTGAACTGGGGAAGGGTGGTGGCTCTCTTCGGATTTGGGGGCAAACTTGCTGTGCGGTGTGTCCAGCAGTCTATGCCTCAACTCGTCAATTCCATTGTCGATTGGGTTTCAGTCTATGTGGACACAACCCTCAAACCTTGGATATCAGCAAATAACGGATGGGTAAGTGATTCTCATGGAAATGTTGTGCATTTATTGCTTTGTTTTACAAGCAGCGAACACGCCGGGTGTGCCGCATGCATTATGATTATCATTGTGAACAGACGACATCGACCTCCGCTGTGTGCATCGCAATGTGCATTCCAATTGATCGGAGAGTTGACCTTTTTTCTTGTTAAAACTAGAGCGCTTTTCTAATTTTAGCCACCCTCTGCCAAGGATCTCAGCTCTCTCTTCTCTCCTCTCCTCTCCTCCTCCTCCTCTCTCTCTCTCTCTCTCTCTCTCTCTCTCTCTCTCTCTCTCTCTCTCTCTCTCTCTCTCAACAAAACAACACACACACACACACACATATATAGAGACACATATAGATACACAGACATGCACATATACATACTGACTGACTGAAACCATTTACTGTCAGATCAACATAGTGTTGTACTGACAAACATATACATATACAAATGTATACACACACACACACACACACACACACACACACGCACCCACCCACCCACCACCACACACACACGCACGCATACAAGCACATACACACACATACAGATGCATACACAGTGCATTTTAGCACACATTTTGTCTTTCATATCCCCAGTCATCTTAAGTAGCATCCATTGTTCATGTCATGTACATATATATATACTTTCACAGCTTATATGTGTGTACATGCATACTTAATTAATATTATTTACCTGAGGATTTTGTGGTTTATATTAATTCTTCTTTGAGAGAATGTTGTACACTTACATTCTTCTAGTATACAGTGGTCTGCAGCTGTCTATCATAGATTAATTTCTGTTTTCACTGGGGATTCCTTTGACAGTACAAACACTAACAGTGCCACAAGAGCTAGACTTGTGAATATGTATACAATCCAGTTTTAGGCCATTACTGTGCTAATGGTCTTTTTCGTTCAGTTAGTGTTCAAGTCTCTCTTTCTCATAAACTTAATTTAGTATGCATTCTCGGTATTTCCCTACCCCATCCCCCACTGCCTCACCCACAGTAGACACACACATGTGCGCAACCTGCTCACACACACACACACACACATGTGCATGCATGTGCACATGCATACATGTACACACACACACACACACACACACACACACACACTCACACTCACACTCTCACACACACACACACACACACACACACACACACACACACACACACACACACACACACACTGCTTCTGGACTGTCCTGCCATCAAAGCTCAAATGCTCAGAAATAGAGACACTGCGCTCAGCCATCAAAATCGGATAACATTACAGAAAATAGTTAATGACTTTGATCTTCTTAAATTGTTTTCAGAAACTTTGCATTCTAGTTCTGTTGGTATTTTTCTTTGATATTTGTTGACAGTGTTGAGATCATTTGTGTTTGTAGAATCCAAACCATAAGTATGGCATTGATTTTACATTTATCAAAAAAACACTCAGCACTTAAAAGATTCTCTCACATGCATTTTTTTTATTTCATTTATTTATTTTTATTTATTATTTTTTTTGTCTAATGTCACTTGAGGGTGAAGAGACGTTAAATTAAAGTACTACTACTACTACTACGTACTACGTACTACACTACAACACACACACACACACACACACACACACACACACACACACACACACACACACACACACACACACACACACACACACACAGTGACGCACACACACTTTTCCCCACTTGTACACACACACACACAAACAACACACACACACACACACACACACACACACATATTATATATATATGTGTGTGCACACATGCACACACAGTCACATACAGTGTGGTACACACACTCATGCACACACACACACACACACACACACACACACACACACACACACACACACACACACACACAGACGTTCACACATTACAGCACAACACAGTTCCACATACTGTGACATAGTCTGTCATTAATCCCCACAGATCATATTCTCAGCCAAATTCTTAATTCTTTTAAGTTGGCAGCAAGTTTGCAGTGCCAGCCAGTCTAGACAGGGCTGGTTCATTCACAGACCGATTCAGTGTGTATTAAAAGCAGAGAAAGTGGTGGTTCTCTGGTGTCAGCCACAACCTTGCACAAGCCCAGACTTACACGGAGCCATTCAGTTTTCAATAGCCCTGTTCTGCTGGTTGCCCCACTACACCCTCCAGCCACACCACTGAGCTGGCATACCAGACATTGTTGAACCTGAGCCAGTTAGGTGTAGGTGTGCGCTGACCGATTATTGGGAGGGATTAGGGGAAATGAAAGGGAAAAAAGAATGCAACTTCTCCCGTCTGTTGACGTAAAGGCTTTTAGTTTTATGTGATCATTTACAAGGCACTGAGCAACTGGCACTAAATTAAGTGACAGGCTTGACAGGCACAGTTTTTCACCAGATTCTAGTGTCAGGCTGTTACATTTACAGTGTTATCAAGGAGAAAAAAAAAAAAAACACTCTTTACAAATCATGAACCTCTGAAAATTACGCAGCTTATGGGTTACTCGCATTCATGAATCAACATGAATATTTCGCAACATGAACTCATGAAACCGTACAGTGCTGCTACAGGAATGAAAACATCTTGCAAAATCCACCAGCCACCATGTAGCATTGATATATGGTCATCAAAAGTTGTGAATGTGTGGGTTGGGAAGGTGTTAATTCAGTCTCCATTTTGAGATTTTTTTTTTTTTTTTTTTTGGTGGGATTTTAAACCTAGTCAACGCGTGATCTGGAGTTGAGTGTGCGAAGGGCTCAAGTTTCATCCACCTAATGCGTCTCTGAGAGTGCTGCTCAAATTTCCTGAGCAATGCTGCAAGTGTAGATTGTATTAAAGTGTACCTCTTTCAGGCCTCCTTGGTGTGAGGTTAATTAAAGATAGGAAGTGGTCAACAAGGTGGCCTCCTTGGTGTGGAGTTTTAAACTAAAGGATAGGAAGTGTTTCACAAGGTAGACATTTGGGATCATACATTATATAACAATGTATCATCTATTTTGGGTGTTGATCTGACATTCTGAGCTTACATTGTAAACTATGTGTGTTTTTTTCCCCTTGGTGTCACATATTCCTTTTGTATTATATTCATTTTGTGTGCTTTCATCACCATGTGTATATTTTAACCACCACCCCCCCCCACTC
This sequence comes from Conus betulinus, assembly GCA_016801955.1. Lineage (NCBI taxonomy): Eukaryota > Metazoa > Mollusca > Gastropoda > Neogastropoda > Conidae > Conus > Conus betulinus. The sequence goes on along the minus strand of JADBJO010010559.1, from coordinate 56,314 downwards.
CACACACATGGTCCCCCACTTCTGTCCCAACCCTCCACTTTTCCTCTCGCACATCTCACATTTCCAGTGGTAATTGTGAAGAACCAGATAACACATTTAAAAAAAAAAAAAATCCCATCACCAACCATAATCTAAATGAGTACAATGTACTGTAATCAGTTCTAATATAGCGTTAGCGTGTTAAAACAGTGCAGTGTACAACAAAATTTAGGTTCAGCTTTTGGATATTTGTGTTCAGTTATGTGTTTACTGCAATCGCTAACAATTAAAAAGAATCTGAAGAGGAAAGAGACAAAAGAGTGGTGGATAATTAAGTTTTTCTGTTTACAAGCAAATCCAACATGTGTTCTAACTGAACAAAAAAAGCTGCCTCAAGCTGAAGCAAATTCCCTTCCTGTGTCACTGGCATTTTTCCAACAGCAATATCATGAGGAGGGGGAGACAGCAAGAGAGAGGGAGAGAGTGGAGAGAGGGGGAAGGCCGATAAGGTTTGTTGTGTAATAAGACTATTTTGGTAATGTACTTTTTAGGCCCATGTACGTGAACAAATTTGAACTTTGGTTAAGAAAAGAAAAAAGAAAGGTTCAGTGTCATAAGAACGGTATAATTGTGGACATTGTAAAGAAAATTGCATGTTTTGTTAGTACTGAAATTTTCAGTTTTTGTGCTGAAAGAAACTCCAGCCGTCAAATCATGAACACTAATTAAGTGTAAAGTACATTAATTAAAGACTGAAAAAAAAAAAGTTTCTGATTCTGTCAAATCATGAAGATTAGAAGTTAGCTCTGGGGGAAAAAGTTTCCATTAAGTCATGTGAACACTTTGAAATAATAGTTATAGTTAGCTCATGGTTTACCCACTTTCATGAATCAGCATGATATATATATTTCAAAACATGAACCTATGAAGTAGTAATACTACAGTAGAGTGAACCACAAAATATAAATTATGTATGGAAATCCAAGGGGAAATAAAGACTGGTCATTATTTTACTCCTGAGCTTAGTTTTATCATAATGATAATTTGGAGTCAGTTGTATTTATAACACTGAATATATTTAAAAAGGAAATGGAAAAAAAAAGAAGAAAAAAAAGAAAGAAAAAAACAGAGAAAACAGACAGAAAGGGAAAAAAATGGAAAGGTTACAACACTTAATTTTTTTTTAACCCAAGGGAAATGAGACTGGTCAATAGTTCACTCCTGAACTTAGTAGCAATGTACTTGGTATTTTTTAGAACCCATTGAATTATGAGTAGCAAATACTTAGGTAGGGAAACAAAAGAAGAAAAAAAAAACAATAACTAAAGACAAAAGAAAGAAAGGACAAGGGGAAAAAAAGTGTGGGGAAAAAAGAGAGAATCAAATGATTTGAATTTCTTTCATCAAAGGAAATGAAGGTGTGCTGGGTTTGTGTTTTCCCTTTGGTAACACAGTCACTGATATAGCTAATGCTCACAAACCATGCTAAATGATCATGTTTAAAGATAAGTGTTCAACTTGAATATTTGGTTTTGTCTAGTTGTATTCTGTTAACGAAATTTGACTTTAATGAATATATTGTGACCTAACTAACAGTTCTCTCTCTCTCTCGCTCAGCATTATGCCTGCACGTAGAAGAGAGAGAGAGAAGGTGAGACTTGAGAGCAACCACTGGCTGTTCAGCCGAGTCGACTTCCTCCCACACTGGCATGTTTCCAAAACGGAATACAACAACAGAGAGAGAGAGAGAGAGAGAGAGAGAGAGAGAGTGACTCTCCGAGACTCAAACGGTGTCTGAGTAATGCGCTCGGTGGCAGCCAGTTATTTTCGTCCGACATGGAGTAGTGAGGGCCGCCTCCCAAACTCCTTGGCCCTTTGCCCAGCAACCTTTTCCCAGGTCCAAAACACCCAGTTAGAGCGACTTCGTGTCTCGAAACTTTCGATTAACACTACCCCTTCTCAACAACACGCATACATCTCTACAGAGAGGGGGGGGGGGGGGGGGGGGGGGGGGGGGGGGGGGGGGGGGGGGGGGGGGGGGGGGGGGGGGGAATGGGTGTAGCTGGATGGGTAAGGGAGCCCAGTGGTATGCAGATTACATTTTGCCTTTATATGCTTTGTTTACTGTTGTGTTTTATTAGTTCTTAAGTGTTTCTTGTATTGCTTTTCAAGGGGGTAGATATGCTGTACGAACATAGCGCAGCACAGAGTGTGGTGGAAGCTACATTTGAGCAACCGTGCACGCGCATAGGTACATATATTGTGGATGCAATTAGAACGTAGCATTTGGTGAACCAATGTGTTTGCTTTGAACCGCTTCTCAGTCGTTCTCCATGTCTCCTCTGCCGCAGGCGGGGTTCCTGGAATTCTACGAGGGTGGTCCGGAGAAACGCACCAAGGACTCGTGGCCGTCCTTCAAGACCATCTGCAGTTACGCGGCCGCCGGCCTGGGAATATTGACTTTGGGCGCCTTCCTCTCGCAGAAATCCTAGTTACTATACAATCAATGCTCATCTGCACCAAGGGAAACGCGTTCGTGTGCGGGAGACGGACCCAACATGCTGGTCAGGGGGCTGGCTGTGCTCTTCTGTGTAGGTTGTGTGTGAGTGGGGGTGCTCGGTCGGATCATCGTTCGCGCTGATTGATTTCCTACCCCCTTCTCGCCGAAGTCGCCCATCCAGCAAGACTCAGACTTCACAAATAATGATATGAAATATATATATGAATTTTGAGAGAGAGAGAGAGAGAGAGAGAGAGAGAGAGAGAGAGAAATATATAAGTGATAAAAAAGAAGAAAAAAAAAACCCTACGAAATTCGCAGTTTCTTTCTTAACAAGCGATGCAAACAGGTCCAGCACGTGTGGAGCGCGCGAGGGGAAATCAGTTTGTGCGTGCTCCCCGATGCTGGCCCCGTTCCAGTATTGCCCTGTTATCGATCGGCAGCGAAGAAGGCAGGACCTCCCGGGAAGTCTGCTGTATGGGTAGGTCTGATGAGGCCGCTGTCGCCGCTGTTGAAGACGAGGTCAGGGAGTGTGTGAGCAGGGAGGAGAAGGAAAGGAAAGGAAGGGGTGGGGAGGGGAGGAGGACGTTGGGGTGAGGGGCCGTTATAAACGGCTTTGGAACCCTGGACGCTTGCCAGCAGCCAGCTAGCCGGTGGTCGCGCCAGCAAGGGACCGACACAAACCAGCCCACAAAAAAAGAAGAAAGAAGGAAAGAATCGCGCTGCTGCTGTCAAAACCTGTCAGCCTGTGGGAAATGTTAAGTGTTGGACAGACGAACAGTCGGAACTTCCAGAATTACATTACTGTGATGAGCCTGGGCAGGACTCGAACTTTGGAACAATCTCCCAATCCCCCCCCCCCCCCCCCCCCCCCCCGCACCCCCCCCCCACCCCATTTCCCCCCACCCCCATTCAGATCTTCCCTCCCCGACAATCCTTCGTTCTTCCCCCCCCCCCCCCCCCCCTTCCCTCACCTTCTCCTCTCCACCCTCTTTACCTTCCCTCTCAACAGCCTCAGACTTTTTTTCCCCCCCATCCCCCCCCCCCCCCCCCCCCTTCCTCCCCCCTCTCCCTCAAAAAAAAAAAAAAAAAAAACTGTCACATAACAAATGGAACACATACCCATGATGAGGGCGCGTCAAGCTGCAAGCTGTGTATTGGGGACGCCTTGACCAGCTGCTGGAAATTAATGCCCTATCGCTTGAAATTGTGTGTTTAGAAAAAAGAAAGGAAAGAAAAAAAATATCAGGCTTGTGAATCGAGATTGACTTTGTGCAATAAAACAGGCCCCATTTCTTTGTGGTTGATTGATGAAAATGTGTGTTCTCTGTTTTG